>VMTU01000027.1:0-85063 GCA_016759055.1 Paramecium bursaria | reverse complement strand
TTATTCAATTAAAATAATTCACTGTATAATCCAATTAATATTCCTATAATTGGGCTTAATCCTTCAACAACAATCCATATAAGCGATGCTTCACCAAGTTTTCATGTAGAAACTCATCTCTGTTGACAAATTTTTTGTAATTGTCATAATTGATTGTTAGAAATTCAAATAGGTCAGGTCGTTTTAATTTTAATTATGCAATATCTAATTAGACTTCGAAACGCACAATATGAGGGTAAACTATTTATCTGATTCTCAGATCACTGTAATATTTATTAGCCTTCTCAAATGAAAATATTTTCTTTTAAATATGGTTTTACTTTTTGACCTCATAGAAGTCGCTATCAAAGAGTAACTCTAATTAACTTGGCGAATAATCGTTAATCAGCAATGAGAAAAATTTATTTAGTATGTATTCATAATTGTATCTCAATGAACAATTTTATTCTTTACTTAAAATTACATCACTTATGAATTTTGCTACCTTGTTTCTAATTTCAGGAATCTCATCCTATATCAATCTCAAAAGTATCATATTTAATTTCTCTTTATGATGTAATAAATTATTTATAGTAATCTTCAAACTTTTAATGACAGCTACTCTCAAATCATCTATGTTTTCACTTAATGTGAATTTATCAAGCAACTTAAGATAAACATCTGCATCAAGTTATCTATCAATGAAGGCATGTCCACTCAATATAAGTAGGTATTTGATAACATTTGTGTCCTGATTGTATCTAACTATCAGACTCTAATATATTTCTGTATTTTATATTTTGGATTTTGATTAAAAGATAATTAAGGATTTGAGGCAGGCTTAAACTAATTAAGAGCACATATTCTTTGATTTATAACATAGATCTAATATTTAACCTAAAACATCCGTAAATTGTTGAGAGATAAAGTCCTGTTTACCTTTCAAATGAATATTTATTCTCTTTAACACATAACAAGGAACCTCAAGGTCATCATATTCTAATAATTAGGAATTTGAGATATATTTGTTGAGAATTTGCGTAGCAACCTCCAAAGCAGAGTTTATCTGATTCTAATTAAAAAAATAATCTAATTAAATTTACAATAATACCTATCAAAAATCTGAACAGCTTTTTTCTAACAACGCTATGTTATATATCAACATCTAATATAAACGATTGAGCTTGGATTTGATGTTGTAATTACTCTTACGTATAATTTAAAATATCCTCAGATATAAAGTTAAACTCATTAAGTATTTATATCAATAATTGATAGTATACAACCTTAATTGGAGGACATTTAGATTAAAGCAAGAATTATTTACTCACAATAATCTCAATAAGTTCTTGCTCACTCTATTACAATTGTATATTTTATGATGATTCTTTTTTGATTCTGATATAATCTTTAAGTAACTAATTACTGGATAGAATTATTCCGTGAGTTCTGTTGTGATTTTTTTTAATTTCTTCTAAACTTTTAAGGCTAGTTAATTAATTTATTATAAATTTAGGAATATTATCAACTTCCAAGAAGGGCAAAAGAGATTTAGATAATATTTATCTTCCCAAGTAGTTTTTATTATTTAAACACAAAATTAAATTGCTAAACATATCTGTTATTTATTCTATTTTAATTTTCTTCTCTTTTTATTCATCAAAATCAACTTTTCTATAAAATGATGCATTTATGGGAGCAAGCCTTGATAAGACTAATGCCACTGGATAAAGACTCGGATAAAGTTAATCATCTTTGAAATCCTTGACTATCTTGTTAAAAAAGTCTAACAATTCCGGAGACTTAGCAAAAAATTCAATAATTGTATATTTATGTGCCAATGAATCTTGATTTGTATTCCTACCAAGAGACTTGGATGCTAGAACACTAAATAACATTAATGATGAGTTCCTTACAGACCAATCGTCATATGAAAACCCTTCTATTGAGATTATAAAACCTTAGCCAATAAATGGTTCTAAATGTTATCTTAGTGATGTTTCCATAAATAGCTTTCTCATAATATTTAATGCATGCACTTTTAGCTCTATAACTTATCCATGACAGTGTTTAACTAAAAGTTAAATGATCTTTTCTACGTTTTATCCAGAGCAAGCCTTGAGCAAACAAGTCACCAAGTGGGGGAGTCCAGATGATCTTCTAAAAATAAATTTAAATTAATTCTATTCAAAAGCATCAATTAATTTATCCAATAACTCTTCCACTAATCCAGGGATAAGAGGTGATTTACTATTTGCCATAGTTTTGCATAAGTATGATAGTCCTTAGGCAATTCTATCAATGGATCCAATATGTTTAATATTCAATAATGCATGAAAGAATTGATATGAGATTTTCTTTAATGGAACAGTCTCAATTGGTGACTAATTATCATTAGATGTGAATTCAATTAATGCTGCTAATTATTAAAAGAACATTCCTGACTCTCTTGTTATTAGGAAGAATGCAACTACTAAGATATTCTCTGAATTTTCAGATTATTCTTCAAGAGATTCAACCAGAGTGTTCCCTTAAAGCAACTTTTGAACATTCTCTATTGTTTTATCCTGATAAAAATGACCTCTACAATCCACTTAAAGGGTATTCTTTTAAAGTTATTTATCATTTAATATCCATGTGCAGGTATTTTCACTACTTAATTGTGTAGCAAATTCTATTATTTATCTAAGCAGCTCTAATAAATTACTGAAGAACTCTTTGTAATATAACGCCTGTTTACTTTATTCCATTATAACCCAAAAGGTTGTTATATAGCCATGGATTAGATTTTTCTAAAGTTCAGCTTAATCTGAAGCAAATACTTTCTTAAAGGTTTCAAATTTTTATTATAATTATGCTAGAAGCAACTCTAATAAACTTAATTAAGGATTAGGGGTTTCAAATATCAACGGAGTATATTATTTGAAAATCCAGCTTATGAGTTAAGCTCCGCTTTCGAACCATCTGATAACAGGACTACCAATTATTTCTATTGCTTGCTCAAACACCGATTAAATTTTATTTTTTCCAATAACATCTTTAGGAAATAAATTTAAAATTTAGCAGGCTAGTATTCTTGAGGAATCCCAAGAACTAGAGGCTTGTGTAATTAGAGTCTCAAATACAATGTCTGAATAAGCATAATTAAATTATTTATTGAATAAATAATTGCATTTTGGAACTACCTATCCCTTTCTGATTTCAAGATCATAAGGAGTACCTAAGTATTGATAAATCATTAATAAGATTTCCAAACATGGATTTGATATTTCGAAACAGCATTCAGGCATCAATTCTTTGTAGAATGTATGTAAACTCTAACTAATAAATTCATCCAACTGAGTCAAATCGTTTTTATGCTTTTTATTAAGATCTGCTAACTTAAAATCCTTTTCATAGCAATGTCTCAATCTTTCAAAGAACTATCTTATTTTCTAAAGATAATTCTTTCTGAAATTCGGATAAGATGTCTTAATGCCAAATTTGAAAAACTAAAGAATGGCATCTAATTCTTATTTATGAGGTATAGCAGTCTTTTTGGGATTTAGAGTAAATATTTAAATTGCTTCATATTATATTGCTCGATTGCAATTGAATATCCATTGTTTGATTAGATTAATATCAATATTGACTTCAATATTTGTCTTGAACACTAATTAATCTGTTATTAAAAGGTGACCTTCTTATTTACTAGACCTCAATAATGAGGCTACTGACCAAACCTTTGATTTATTATGAAAGAATTTTAAATCCTAAATTATGTTTGTAATAATTAATGGTATACACTATATACATGCAATAGAAATCACCTTATGAATTTATTGACTGTAATTGAGATTGTAATTGTTTTTATTTTGAATGACACTGTCAATGTAATCTTAATATATAATCGTGACAAATTCCTTAATTACCTCATTCTAATCCTTAGTTTTATCATTTCCTCCTAATTGATCAAAGAGTTTAAAAAGAATTTTTTCTAGTAAAGATCCAGCTATGATTAATGATTCATCAAAACATGAATTGAATAATTCATACAAGAATTTCTAATATTTATCGTATAGTTACCTTTTCTGTTTCTATTAATGCCTTAACATCAACATTGTGAATATTATCCAACAACTAACTGTATTTCTTTCGTATATTAGTTTCAGCCAGAATTTATCCCAATTATTAATCCATAATAATAATATCATAAATCACTTAATTTAACAAATGCTAATAAATGTATGTCATCGCCATCTTAACAATATTGTTTCAAATATTTAAAGTGTGATCGTTGTTTATGATGCTTCATTTTGACAAGAAAATCTCTTATATTTAATGTATCAAAATAAGTTATATCATTTAATCCTTATTCGTAATCCTTATTTGGTATAATCTCTATTTATTCTTCATTATTTGGTTCACTCTCAATAGTTTTTATCGACTAAATTTCTGAATCGTACTCACTTACAGAATTATTCTGATCATTTTGAAACTGCAAACTTCCTAATATTTATTCACTGATTGACAATTATGGTAGATGCAAATTAGATAAGGTTTACAATTATAATATAAAATTATCCATAATAATTATTTATGAAAGCCATTATAAAACCATGTTTTTAGTTTGCTCGTTACGTTAGAGTGGTAAACAAGCTGAAACAACAAACTCCTTTAGATGAGGATGAAGATTAAGGATTCTCAATACCATTTAATTAAAAGTAATAATCTGCTCCTCCACCTCCTCCTAAGACTGAAAAAGAAATTAAAGATGAAGAGATAGATCTGATAAGAAAGACTGTTTTATTTAAGGGGGATGATCCATTTTATGAGAAAGTTGTGGAAAGACCATAAAAAGGATAAGTTTGGGGTTTAGAAGGGTAATTGATGGAGAGAAAGGAAGTACCTTCGACAACAGATAAAGAGGTAACGATGGAAAAGATAACTTCATTTTTGGAAGTATAAATTAATATTAAAATATAAAAAGTTAAACCAAATAAAAGAAATTGTCGATCATGACTTATATAAATACGAGAAGTATCTCCCATAGAGATATGGTATTATTGGTACGATGTATTCATCATAACATGGATGGAAAGTTTGTAGAGAATTATTGAAATGGTTCATGACATTATATAATGTGGAATTAGCATAAGCAAAAAAAGTTAAAGAAAAATTGGCAGAGGAGGCATTTATGAATCCTGAGTAAAGAGGATAGATTAATTTGAAGAGATAATCCATGATTGAAGTACCATTTGGTAAGCCATCCATTTCTGGAGCAAAAGATGATGAATGGCTGATGGTATCGTATAAAGAGTTCATGATTCACTTGTTTACGGAAGAGAGTCGAAATGAGGTTGATATTGAGGCAAAATGGATATTTTAGCAAGGCCCTGATATTGAGGATGAATTCTAAAAGCTTGGTGATAAGAAAAAGGGCCACTTCGAACCTTTAAAGTGAATTACATATAAAAACGATATATATATAAAAAATAGATCGTTTTTCAATAATTATATTAAAAAAAATAAAATAAATGAGGCATTTGGTATTGGCTATGTTAATCCTCAGTGTACTCTCAGTGAGAGTTTAGAGATAATCCCCATAAAAGTTGTAAGCAGAGCTTGCTAAATCAAATTATGGAAGAGCTCTTTTACATTTGGTTGAATTACACTCTTTAGCCTAAGGACCAGTTTAAGAATTAATTGACGGAATTGAAGAGCTTGTTAATGATTTATAAGAAGGATTAGAAGATTTAGATTATGGATTTGCCAGAAGAACCAATGAGCACAATAGCTTAGTAGTCTAATTGAATCAAGCAATCTAAGATGCTTAAATTGACGTCAGCAGATCAGAGGATGTTATTGATAACTTATTAATCCCAAGAAGAGATTAACTTGTTGCAAGAATCGAAAATTTGGTTGAAAACTAAGATTTGAACAGAAAATCTCTCGGTGAAGCTGAAGTATAAAGAGAATCTGAAATTGAAGCTTACAACCTATAAGTTGAAGAATTAAACGGAGCAACTGCTGCAGTTGATGAGGCACTTTAACTCTTAGCAACTTTGACAAATCCATCAATGTTATAAGTCAAGAAATTCTAAAACTCATTGAAAAAGATTGAGAGCAAGATCAAGTCAAGATCAAAGATGGCCCCATTCTTGAAAGCTTTGATTTCATTAGCTTCCAACTAAAACTTCTCAGATCAATCAGTCATCGGATCAATCGTAAATGCTTTGAATGAATTCAGAAATGCTGTCGTAGATTCATTAAATGACTTAACTGCTTAGGAGGCATAAAACTAAGAAGATTTCGAAGAGAGAGTCGATTAATTAAATGCTGAACACGCAGAATTCTAAAGATAAATTAATGCTGTCAACATCGATTTAACTGCAACCAATGGTAATGATAAATCATATTATTTTAGAAAAGCTTGAATCCGTCTAATAATTCAGAGATTAAAGAGAATAAGATAGAGTCTCATATCAAACCTAACTTGATTTAGAGAATGAATAATTCGCAGAGGAAACCTAAATCTATCAAGATACTAAGGTTGAATATCAAAGAGAACTCGGAATCAGTGAATAAGCATTAGCATTAGTCTAATCTGTTGACTTTAGCGGCATCAAAGTTTGATATTTCCAATTTACATTAAAATTCATAAAAAAAAAATATATCATTTTTTAAAAGTTTATCAATCATTCATTCCTCTTCTTACATAAACAGCTATTTAGAGTAAAATGTATAGACAGATAATCCCCAAATAAAAATAAAATAACACTGTGCTCGTGAGATCAGATATGAATATTATTCCTATCAATGATCCTATTACTAATGATAGATTTAGGGTTATAACAAATAATTCAAAGAAATTGTTTGCTATGCTGTAAGTAAGCACTTAAATTTTCTCATAATAATCAAAGAAAAATTCTTTGCTTATCACAACATGAGCTTATATAATAAATGTAATGACTGTCAAGTAGATATTTATGATACTGCTAGATAATAGTATTAGCATCTATATCAAATGGAGAGAAAATGTGGGGTTTAAATCTACGATATTACAAATCTGATGAATAAATAGCACTCCATGAAACATCATAGCTAAGTTTATTAAAAACATTTGATTTGAAAAATTTTGCTAGGTGTTATTACCAGTTGGAACAATTCTAGTTGATTTTCTTGATGACTACATGCTCATCAGTGTATTCCTCTATGGAGATCTAACTATTGGTGATCGAGGATATGATCTCTGCTTTAAATCCTCTTCAGGCATAATTTAGTTGACATGGGCAGAGAGTCTTTTCTATATGAAAAAAATTATATTATTTAAAATAAAATTTAACTTTCATTAAGGCAATATGAATAATCATGATTATAAATGATTCCATAATAATTACAACTAGCGAAATATAATTGAAAGTTGTAGTGTAATAGTAAGGTGATTGCCATAATATGATTATTCCATTAATGATCCAAAATATGGAATAGCTTAATAAGATTCCCCAGATTTACTCAATGGGTCCAATAATTCCAATTAGTTAATCCTGATATAACATTTATATATATATTTTTTTAATTTTGTATAAATGCAATATTTCAATGGAGGACGAGTTTTATGAGCTCTTTCTCATCGACCTGAGTTTTGATTATATAAATTATATTACTTCGCTTGGGTCATTTGCTTAAAGTTCTTTGGCAATACCTTGTAACTTTTTCTTGAGTGATTCTTTTGCACTTGAGTAGATCATCTTCTCTTTAACAGCTTATGTATCGGGTGACCAGAATATGAACACTATCTTCTCAACCTTCATAGGTGGAACATCATTTGTTTATGCTTAGAAATCGTAAATTGCATATCTAGCCTATATATGATAAATCTTTGTACCTCATTGTTTGGAAGGTGAGTTAAGAATTCTGCGTAGGTGGAATCTCTAGGTCCAACTACATCAATCTCAATACTCTCATTTTAAATTTTGTAAATCACATATCTATGTTACTTCTGTAATTTCAAAGCGTTGAATTCATTGACACAGGCGTCGACAACATTTGTTTTAATCATATTTTATTTAATAAATATTTTAAATAAATAAAATCTTAAAAATGTGCAAATAAGGGGCATTGATAAAAAAATTACATCATTTTCTATATCTCATAATTATTTTAAAACTATTTCATTTAAGTCTTTTGTGAAATCATCTATGGGATCCATGAAGTCTAACTCTGTCGGGAATTGTAGCACCAATTCATAACAATCAAAATTGTCTCTAAAGTCTTAATCTGCTTTGGAATATTTGAAATTTCTTAATGGTACTTTACATGGCACTAAAATATATTAACTACCCAATTTCTTTGGTCTATAAATAAGACCATAACTACATTAACTTACATGAAAAGACTCCTTCTATTGATCAGTCTTTTTATATAATTTCTTAGGTGTAATTATTTAATCCAGATTAGAATCAAACAATTCGTTTATAGTTTAACATTATGAATCATCAACTCTTATGTCATCTAAATCAATGTCATTAAAAGTTTAATCTTGCGTGGACATGTCGATGTGATCAAAATCTAATTATCTTACTGTGAAATCTTTAAGTTAATCCATAATAAATTTGGCACCAAAAGTCCTATCAAAGGATTTTTATTTCTTCTTGAAGGAATACATTTTGCGAATAGTTACATTCATTTATATTTAACGGATAAATTAATAATTATAAATAAAAATCATTTCTTGGTCTATTTCTTTGTCTTAGTTTGTTAGTGTAAGGTTTAATTTTAGTTTTTCATCATAGGAGACTTTGATCTCATGTCATTATTAGAAGGTCTACTCTTTAATAGAGTTGGTTTCTTGTTTTAAGAGATTTGTGAATTTGTTTATGTTTATGTTTACTATTATTGTTATTTCTCTTTTACAGTATTATTTGTATTAAAGTTAGATGTAGTATTATTAAGATTCTTTGAAATATCTTTAAGTACTGAAGAAGGTCTTTTTGATTAATTAATTTTAGCTTTTGTAGTACAATCAATAGATGGCGAATTTCCCACTGTTTTCTAAAATTGCTTTTCTTTTGAAGTCTATCTTGATGATTCCAAGAAGTCATTTCCAGGATTGAAGGGCATATGTTGTTATTCATGTAAAAAAGCATATTCAGGTTATACTTTCTAACTTATTGATGATGAATTTGATGCATATCTATTATTAGGCGATTAGGATATTTATAAGTATTACATTTTCTATTCATGTATGTCAGTTTATGATGATTAAAATGTGGGTTTTATAATCTAAGGTACTATTTAAGGTACAATTTAAGGAACAATTTGTGGTACCACTTTTTCGTAAGTGTTTTATTTTTGTTCCTAAACATATAACTATGAACTAGATTATAAGTGAGAACTATATTATGATTATTAGCTGGATTAAAGATTCGAACTATATTAGGAAGTGGATGGGATATTTAGTTTTAGTGGTGGCACTTATACATCATCTGGTTATACCATCATCACTATAGATGCTTCATAGATTTATGAAAATTTAGGTCTATCATCTGGTTTAGCTTATAACATCCACTTTATCAATTTATTGTTCACTCTCTTGATGTACTTATCAAGTAATTCTTTATAATATAATAAAAAATACATTAATTAATTATGAAATCATCGAAATTATAGATATCTTGGATTGATTATTTGAGTTCCATTTCAAGACATACTAAGCCAAAAGTGTAAACCTCGCTTTTCTCCTTATTGTAATTTGGCTTATGATTTCGCCTTCCTACTTAATTAAATAATTCAGGAGCTAAATAGCAATCTTCCTCAAATCCACCTAAGAATCGATTGTATTATGATATCAATGGTAAGAGTAGTTTAACTTAATCAGTTTAACAAAATGAATAGGGTCTAAGATCTTCATGATACATGTCTTTGGATTATAATTCAAGTAATATATGTATTGTTTGTTGAACGAATTCTTAAAGGGATAAGGTGATTTTAGTCCCATATTCGTATACGGATATTATTCTATAGATATTGCTACATAGCGCTGATTCCTCTACCTTATCAACATCCAATAATTGTAATAATCCATTTATCTTTAAATTACGATACTAATCCAACCTAATCAATTCATTGTGATAATAAACATCTGATTAATATATTCTTTAAACTACAGCTACTTTTTGAATCGAAAATCCATCTTTGTTTTCATATACATCTATCTCGCAGTTGAATCTTATTTTAATAGTTTATTTTACATTCTACTCTCTTCCGTTCCACACTTTACCCAGTCTTTTAAGAATTTCTATTGGTTTGGTTAGACTTGTCCCATTTTTCTTAATTAAAAATATCAGTTAAAAAATATATTAATATAAAATCAATCACTCTATCTCATTAAATTATGAGCTGCCTAATCTACATCATATTGTTAAGATTGGTAAGATATTTAAGATTAAACTGTTTTCAATTAAGATGATCTATAGTTCTGTTATTTCTCCTATTACTCTTCTTATGTTTTAACTCTTTGTTAATTTTATTAAGTGGTTTATGTTACCACTCTTTCCGATTAGTTTGAATAAGCCTATCTCTCTAAGTCTTAATATTTCTATCTCAATTCTAAATACAGTTATTTGTAATGCTCAATAAGCAAAGGATCTCCTTCTTCTGTGTTAAGAGATTTCTTTAAGAACATTTACTATTTTTAGCTAGCTATTTATTATTATAGACTATTTATTTCATTTTAGTATTGAGAACATCTAGAATCAAATTTCTACTCCAAATTATTTATAAATGACTCTTTTCTTTTCAACAATTCTTCTAAATGCTTGTTTTGTAACTAAATATTTTATATATCTAGCTGATAACTTTCATTCTTAAGATGTAATGAATGCACCTTATCATTCAATTCATGGTTATGACCAAGTAGTTAAGTATTTAATTCCTATAAAAGTTTGAACTCAGCATTATTGATCTCTATTACTGTAGGTGCTTATTATTTTTATTCCTATTATTTATCATAATGATGATATTATTTTTTTAAGTCAGCAATATATTTTGCATCTTCCTCTATCCTTAAATTAAGAGAATTTATTGTTGATTCCATCAATTCTATTTTTTTCCTCAATAATCCATTATCATTCTGTAATGCAACTATTCTGTTATTATAAAATTTATTTACTGTAAGTTTGCATTATGGAGGTCATAGTTTGTACTTTGAAGCTATTGATTTAATAACGTGATTTGTTGTATTTAATGTTCCAACTTGGCATGTAACATTTACGAGGACTCCATTAATTAATGTAAATAAATTAATTAGATCAATTAAAGTCACTAAAAACCTAAATAGATGACCTCACAGAAATGATGGACTCAAGATTGATAGATTTAATAGACGATGATGATGAAAAATCAATTTATAAAAAGAAAAGATTCTCATTCAAGAGGTTTCAATTAAGGAGAGTCACAAAATTAGAAAAATCAGATATATTTTATTTAGAGGAAGAACTTAGAGGACTGCAACGTTAAAACTAGAATCTTAAAGAGAAACTTCAACAAATTGAATAAGAGAAGATGGACCTTAAATTCAAACTCATTTAGATGAAAGAGGAAATCTAAAATAAAAAGAAGTTATTAAATAAGGAAATCAAACTTGGTTTTCAATTAATGAGCGAAAGACCTAGAATTTATAGCAATCCACAAAGAAACTTAACTCCTCGAATTCATCAGCCTATATCTAATAAAAAGAATATGTTTCTAACATAGAATTAACAATAAGATGATGAGAGAACTATCTACTTATTATAATTGAATTATTTAATGAGAGATATAATTAATATATATAGACCAAGTCCTGTAATTAAAAATAATAGAAAATATTCCCTTAGATAGTTTTTGCAATTATCAAAAACTGAATATTTCAATCACATAAAAGACTATATGCCTCGAATTAGACAATATTTTACTGAAATATCCTATAAGAGAGTATAATAATTAAAAAAACAATGAATATTTGTATAGAATTATTTTAACTGAAAAATAATATATATATAAATATGGGAAATTCGAATTGCAACCCTGTGTTTGAGAATTGTGTGACTTAGAAGTTCGTGTAAGACGAAAACAAATCCCCTTATCCCAATATTCTCAATAAACATCCGATGAATTTATTTGATTCAAAGGCATCAATATCATCAAAACACCTAGAACTATATTAGTAGCAATAGAATGAATTAAAAAATTTTCTAGCTAAAAGTTTAACATAATCAACATATTAACGAATAGAATTTTAAAATAGATTCATGAAATTACCTCATTAAGTAATTAATCTGATATTGTACTTTTGTATTGATAATTATGTGGATTTATTAACGATTAACTCTTTATGGCATAACAGATTAAATCATTCACTTAATTAAGCTCATAACAAAATAGAAAATTTATTTACTTAATAATATCAATTTCTGAAATTAAGATTGTGTAAAACTAGATTTAATAGATTCAGCATCAATTAGAATCATAAGGGATTCAGGTTAGATCGCATTTTGATGGCTGAAGTATTACCAGGATATGAAAGTATAAATAACCCTTTATTTAGATAGTTTGATTAAAATAGGATACTCATATATCAATAAGAAAAATAAGGAACAATTTGTCTTTTATAAATTTGTTATATACAAGCAAGACACAAAGAAAAGTATATGGATTAGCATCGATTAGAGTAGTGTAAAGATTATAATAATAAATAGAATATTTATGACAAAAAAACTTATCCAATAGTCCAAAGCACCTTAGCGTTTTGTGTTGGTGATCAAATTAAAATATCAATTAACATACTGAACTAAACAGGTTTGATGGATTTAAAATCATTTAAGTGGCTACCTTGTCAGATAGAAAAATTGGAGATTAAAATTTTCTAAAGCCCAAAACATATATCGATGTTGCCACCGACTAGTTTAGAGAATAAAGACATTGATTGGGTTCTTTATGAGTATTTCTAGAACCCTATGAAAAAATGCTTTGACTAGCTGAAGCATTTGATTTTAAAAGAGTGTAGATGTAATGGTGTGAATATCATAACTTCAAGAATGAAGTACATTTGTGAATCCACAGGTTAAATATCATTCAGAAATTTGAATTTAACCCTCACTATACAATAAGAAACCTGCATTAATGAAATCAAGAGAGTATCACTCATATAAGATCAAGCATTGTAGTTATAATTAAAGGTTGGCGATGAGTTAATCTTGTATTATACAAGAAGCTAACTTGAATGACAATCATGATTGATTATTAAATTTATTAAATTAATAATATGAATAGTAAAGAAAAGAGGTTAGTGTTCTGCTATTGATAAATCATATTTTTCTAGCCAAATAAATCAACCGTTTCAGCTTTACTTGAAGTGTAAATATTATTTATATGATATTCTATTTGATAGATTCAGAAAGTCCTCTGTGTTCACATTCTAAACAAATAGAATAAAAAAAAGAAAAACCCAAATTCTATACTATATTAGTTCTGATTTATTAAATATATCATGAATTTGTAACAATAGGATATTTATTCTATTTGTGAAAGCAGTAAACTTCCTCAAGTTTAACCATAAAATAGAACTGAGTTTTTCAATAGTCTTGAGATTATAAATATATCGGATGTTGAATAATTATTTCACTACAGATGTTAACGCTTATAGAATATTGTTAGCGATGATGCAGTTTAGTTTGATGACATCGTATACTACATCTTTAATTTTGTCTCATAGTCGTTAAGTTTAGATATTAAACTCTAGCTCAAACATTAGGACCCTTTTACATTTTAGCAAAACATAACTATTGATGCAAAGGATTATTGTAATTTCTTTATTTACAATAAAAATATTAATAAAAATAAAATAAACAAGAGATTTGAGGCTCTATGCTAGTTTTTAGAAGAACTCTACATTAATGCCATAAATAAATTTTAATTAGAAGGTGATGAATTCATAGACGAATGGCTAGATTAACAGCTAGATATGCTTAAGCAGCAGGATTCGGATCTAGTTATAGAAGCATATTGATACTAGTAGGTCAAATTGTTTTGCGAGGTTATATTATGAAATTAATTACTAATATAAGATAAAATAATAAATATGACTTTTTATCAATGAATTTAATTGACATTATTATTGCCGTACTGAGTTATTTTTTATTCTATTTAATATTTCTTAGTTGTTTCGAAATTTATTAAATTTATTAAATAAACATAATACTATTAATATCATTCATAAATTATTATTTGATCTGTATTTTCCATCTATAATGACTCTTCTAAGGTTGTTCTGCATTAGTTGACTTCATTAAAGTAGCTTGTATGGTCAGCTGTTGAAAAGGCCCACTAGGAATTTGCACAACTTGAATCCTCCTTTGAATCATCATTACAAACCTAAGAGAATAATTCAAATAATTAATACCTTAAAGGATGTGAAGGGTCTATCGTACCAAACTTCTTATGGAAGATGATCATAATTAAATGATTATGGTGGTTGGTGAACAACTGTGTCTTAATAGTGGGTAACTCTCCAATGATTAGTTGGCTTAACATAACTCTTAAACCAGGCAAAGAACTCTGGGTTACCTATTCTTGGGGCACCATAGGTATAAAAATGATCAACTTTATAACCCAGTCTAGTCACATCTACTGCCATCAATGCGGCTATTGCTCCTCCTAGGGAATGGCCTGTAATTAAGAATTCTCCATTAGGGTGTTTTTACTTTAGATCTCTTGCGCATTGGATCATATTTGCTGAGAGATCTGTGTAAGTTTCCCAAAATCCTAAATGCACCTAGCAATTTGAGCAATCTCCAAAATCATGTTTGAAAAACTTGATATTATTGATCCAGTTTGTAATATCTTAGGTGCTTCTGTAGACTAATAAAATTTTATTCTCATTTGGATTGTAGCCACAAAATGCTTATGACGAATGATCTGGGTTGTACCACGCCTTAACATCTACGACACCTGGATGTAGTTAGCAATAATGGCCACAATTCCATGTAGTGATGTCATTAAGGGAACATATCACAATCTTAGTGTAGTGGAAAAAAGAATTAGATAGATTTGGATCATAGGCCTGTTGGAGTGGTGATACATATTCTGTGAGGAATCCATCCTAAGCTGCAACCAAGGCGAGCAGAGCAAAAATCATTAATTTATTATTGAAAAATCAAGATTATGATGTCATGTAAATTCACAATATTATTTCATCCTATGTAAGTTATTTGTATTATCTATCGTTGCATTTATAGTTAATATTAAAGTAACTTTAGTGATCTTTGATCGATTTATTCCATACAGAATTTGAACATTCATTATCCTCTTCTCCCTAACATTCCTTATATTGTTTGAAATCCTATGAGAACCAAATTTCCTTAATTGCATGCTAATAATCAAGATTCAATGGAGGCAGATGAGGAACAATATCTTCATGATGAGTTATTCTCACTTTTTATCTTGTTCGAACAATTTATTGGAAAAATTATGCAAATTATTTATTACCTACCCTTGGTGAACCAAATATGTAAAAAGTATCAACTTTAATGTTTAATAATTCTAAATCTATGGCAGTTAAAGTAGCTAAAGCACCACCTAATGAGTGTCCAGTTAATGTTAACTTTAATGAGGGATTTTACTCTTATATCATTTATATTTTGTCCAACAATCTGCTTTGCATATCGACATAAGTTTCTAGGAATCCTTTATGAACAAAACAGCCATCACATGGATATGAGGATTTCATAAACTTGAGGTCATTTATAAAATTATTCAGATTCTATGTGCCTGTTTTTAATAAATATTACTTCTAAATGAAACAATTATTCTCTACATAGCCTTATTTATCCCAATAAATGATAAAGCACCGTATTCTACACTTTCGATCACATTAATTTGTTCAAATTCTGGCAATAAGTCACAAAAGTATCCACAATTCCAATTTTCGATTTGCTATATCAATTCAAAATAATATTACTTATGTATCACATACTGCTATTTTTGTATAAATGTAGAGATCATGAGCTAAGGTTTTTTAAAACTTTTAACAACTAACTATTTGGAAAAAAAGGAATATTATCATATATATAATATTGAATCATAAATAAACATATCAAAAAGTAATAGAATATGAAAAAAAATAACTCTGTGTTAAACGATTTCTTTGATCTTTGTTAAGATGAGTAGAGATGTTATGAATCATACAAATCAAAAGGATATTCATAGATTTAAATTGAATAAAAGGAAAAAAGTCTTACATAGTATTTGTTGAATTCTCTCTATTAGATGTTATCTCCTCAAAATTAATAGGATTTCCTTTAAAGTATCAAATAACCTCAAAATGAAAAATTACCAAATGGGGAAGAAAAAAATGTATTTCTACACGATTCATTGTTAGCAAAATCAGACTTAAATAAACAATAACTAAAGGACTGGATTAAGGGCAATATCAAAGAGACAAATCTACTTTATCGAGGATCAAGAGATGGTTTCTATACTGATTAATTCTATCAAAGATGCTCAGAGAAAGGCCCTACATTAACGTTGATTAAAAGCAAGGAAGGACAAAAAGTGTTTGGAGGGTTTACAGCATTAAGTTGGACTATTCCGAATAATTCCTTCATATCTAAAACCGACTTAGATGCATTTGTATTTTCACTCACACATGGAACCAAACATGAATTATATGCTGAATAATCTAACTCCATTTGTATGTGTAATAACTACGAATAATGGGCTCCTTGTTTCGGAGGGAAGGGAGCTTGGATATATGATATTATAATATCTGATAAATGTAACCAAAATGCATTGAGTTAAAGCGATTTAGGAAAATGCTACAAATTACCCCCAGGCTATAATATGGAAATGGGTAGAACCTATCTTGCTGGATCACATAAGTTTACAGTAGAAGAGATAGAAGTCTATCAAATAAAGATTGAATGAAATTTATAAATCTAAATTTAAAATATAACATCAATTTAAAGAATATTAGAAAAATTATTATTATTGTCATTAATTTATTCTTAAACAAACAAAATTATCAAATCATCATAGTTAAAAATAGTAGTAACAGCATCTAACTTTAGGAACATTCTTGGGTTTTGTTAAAATAGGTGAAATGATCATTTAAATTCAAGGGCTACGAAGATATTTAACAGTTTTGATCTTCCTATAATTCATCTGAGCATATCTTAATATATAATAACTATTTACTGTAAAGTTTGTGTTGTCAGAATTATACCATATCTCCTATTTGAGATGAGTGTAATTTTATCCATTAGGTGGGAGTTATGGAACTGGATCTTAATTATGCACAATTCTATAAGATATATTTGGAACTATATTTTAATAAAACCATGTTCTAAATTATGTGTTACCTAACCTCGGGGATCCAGTTGTTAGAAATATCTCAATTTAATAACCTAAATTTGTTTTAACATCAGCAGCCACTAAAGCAGCAATAGCACCTCCTAAAGAATGCCCCACAACGAATATTTTTGCATCAGGATACTTTAGTTTTAGAGATTATGTACAATTAAGTATTCGATCACTTAAATCTTAATACATATCTTAAAACCCTGAATGAATATAGCATCCTTAGCATTTACTATAGTTTGATTGTATAAAATTAAGGTCATTTATAAAGTTCTAAATATTTGAGGTACTTCTGTAATTCAAAATGATTGCATTCTCAATTTAGTTGTAAGCACAATAGGCTGATGTATTATGAGTAGAGTTTTAGAATGATTAAACGTCAGTTGTATTTGGATGCTAATCACAAAAATATCCACAATTCCATTTTTCTATTGATTATGTATTGCATTATGTGACTTAAGTGTACCAAAACACAGACTTAGCTAAACTAGCATTATATGCTTAGTGAGATTCTTTTATTTGCAATAATATCATTATAAACAACATTTTTATTTATTTTAACTAAACTAGAACCTTTCGGCTTAATAAATTTAACTGGAATAAATATCTAATGATTCGTTTTAATATTAATTTTATATGAAATTATTATTAGTATTGATAATCTCTTAAGCTTTGGTGTAATGTTTTGAAACTAAATCATCATCTAGAAATGATGGTATTAATTTCACTTATAACAGGAATATCACCTATATTTGATGCTATGCAGAAATGGAGAAACAGAGAAGCAAAAATAACTTAAGAATCAATTAATCCTAAATAAAGCAGAGTCACTGTTGATGATTTAATGAACAAAAGACCCTCTAGTTTAGTCTAATCAAAGTCTTAGATAAAAGGTATCCAAATTTTCAATATAAAGCAAAACATTCATAAAGTATTACCAATACTGTATAATCTTAAACAAGTCCAAAACAAAAATAAACTATAGATAAATTTATTCCTTCTTAAGAACCAATAATAAAAAAGGCTGAACAATAAATATAATCAATACCCAACAATAAATAAGAATTTTAGGAAGTTAATATTTCCAAGGTGTCAAATCAATAAATTCCTTAGCAACAATAACAATAAAAATAAAACTAAAACTTCAACACTTAACAATAATAATAACAATAATAAACAAATAACTTGATTTAGAAGAATAAGACATCTTAACCAATAAAAAATGGTATGAGAATTTAATATAAATAGCAATTCCAAATAATCTTTTGAATTTGAGATCAGGGTTTCATAATACAGGTCCAATCACAGGATAATCAAATGGAAAATTAAGTTTCATGTCTCACTTGATTGGAAATGGATGACTAAATGTATTTATTTAATTAACAAATTTTTATTTGCTTAATTTATGAATAAATAAAAATAATTTTAAATTATATGTTTCCCAGCAGTCCTCAACCTCTAAATTAGAGCAATTATTAAACAAATTAGTAATTTACTCCAAATAGGAATCCTTAGAACTTTTATAGTTAAGAAATTCCTACGAACAGATCAAACCTAAGTTAATTGCAATAACAATAATAGGAAATTACAGAATTTCATCCATAAAAAATTATATATCTGAGGAAATTGTATTTGCTGATGTTTTTATAATTCCTCATTGCAATTATCCTAAACTTCGTAACAATATAAAATTATTTTTTAGTTCCAATTTAAAATTTCAACGGATCTCATACCATCACCATGGATTTTTTTAGTAATATTATTGGGAA
This sequence comes from Paramecium bursaria, assembly GCA_016759055.1. Lineage (NCBI taxonomy): Eukaryota > Ciliophora > Oligohymenophorea > Peniculida > Parameciidae > Paramecium > Paramecium bursaria. Next base: position 65,939 of record VMTU01000027.1, on the reverse strand, counting down.
TATCGATATTTTCTTCATTATCATTCGTGAACGAAGCGATTGCAATCATCCTTTATGTAATATTTACACTTGTTTTGTATCTTTTTTTAATTGCATTGGCAAATCGCTTTAATTATGAACAATCGATGATGGTTGGTTTCATATTCGGAGGATAGATATTTGGATAAATGTTATCAGTATTTTAAGTCCGAGTGCAATTGATATTTCCCTTATAGGCTTTGTATGTTTTATCAACAGGGCTGATAATTTTTCAGTTGTTTATCGTCTTAACTGATATTCCTTTTTATGAAATGGTGATAACCTTAGTTATTGGTAATATATTTGGGTAAAATATACTTTATATTGAGGTTTTTACTGATATATGGCACCTAAACAGAGCTTTCTAAACCATTTGAACATGTCATTTAAGGATCGGTTTAGGTTTATTCAGAAATCATAAGAATATATATTTTGTTGAATGAGTTATTAGGAAGACTGATCTGCAATTTGAAGCTTTAAAATACTAGATAAGATTAATGAAAAATTGATGAATTATATTAATATGGGATTACATAATAATCTAAAAAAAAGCATACGTCAAAGTTAGAGCACTCTTGACTTCTTGATCCAATAGTATCAATCTATGGGGTTCCCTACAGCAAGAATCATTCAGGCTTGGTAGGAATGCAAACAAAACTAAAACAATTTCCATGACACATTGATTAGAATAATGTATGAATAATATATATATTCAAGTAATGAAGCCAATGCTAAAACCATGAATCAATAGGATTTGATGAAATCTAACTACCAAACATAATATTTACTTTAATAGAAGGAATAAGATGATTTAAAAAAAGCCACCATGTTGTCTCTCTCAGACGAGTATAATTCTTATTTATAATTAGAGCTCCAGAAAGGTTAGAGGACCTTGAGTAACTTTTGAAACCAAAACCAGGGCCATCAGGTTTAAAAAATTTAGGAAACAGTATATCTTTTTATATATCCTTAGCTTGCTTCTTGAATATAATGATATAGAGTTTTTATAACTGTGTTCCTTTCAGAAACTATATTTTGAGTTTATAAATCCCTTAAATTGCCACACCAGGTTCCCTGACTCTTTAAAAATTGTAAGAACTTTTTGTTACTATGATGTGTGGACTAAGAAATTGGGTTTCACCTCAGCAATTCCTTGAGGCACTTTCAAAATTCAAACCAAGTATATAATATAATAGAATTTAGACACTTTATTGGTATAGGGCTAACAAAATGATTATAATGAACTTCAAGTAGCCTTTTTGGATTCAATTGAAGCTGCTTTGAAAGAAATAGTGGATGAAAAGTAAGTCAAATAATTTATTGACATGTTCTATGGATAGAGCTAGGATAAGTTGGCATACATGAATGGAGATTAAGAAGTAAATGTTTTATCAGACTCCACATTTGGCTCAATTACAATAGATGCTAAAGATAAAGATTTAGAAAGAGGATTAAGAAACTCTCACTAATTAGTTATAGATGATTATGAGACAGAGTAAGGAGTAAAAACGACAGCTAAAATCTAATAGAATATTAAAAAAGCACCTCAACTTATGTCTTTCTATGTTAACAGAGTTTACTATGATCCCAAGCAAAAAACGATCGCTAAGAACAATCAGTCATTAGCATTCCCTTAATAAATTAATCTCAATATGTTTACATCAAACAACATTCTATCCTAAGAAAACAATCAAAAATTATAAGAATATAATTAGACTGAATTAGAGATAATATAAGATTTACAGGCTTATGGGGAACAAGAGGATGAGTTAGAATAAAATTTTGAAAATTTGATCAAATTGTTCAAAAGAAGTGGTGGAAGAATGGACAATTATATGAAATTTGATGATGATGTATAGATAGTTGATGATAATCCAAAGTCATCAGGGTTAGTCCAAACTAATGTTATGATTGAAAATTTAGAAAAGTACAAGAAGACATTCTTATTGAGGAGATAAATATTAAGAAAACAATTAGAGTAGATATAAGAATAAAAGAAAAAGTTATTAGCCACGAATCAAAATACATATCAATTGACAGCTGTCTTAATGCACGATGGATCAGCACAATCTGGTCACTATTACTGCTATGTGTTGGATAAACAAAACCCAGGAAAATGGTTAAAATGCAATGATAGAACAGTAACATAAGTTGAGTACACATAAGTCTATATGGATGCTCAAGGTTCAAATAGATATTCTGCTAATGCTTCTGGATTGATTTACGAGCTTTTAGGCTGGTATGAATAACCCCAATTAAACCAACTCCAACCCAATCTCATATAGTATTTGAAGAAGGATGAGGAATAATTAAAAACCAAAATAGACTAAGCTAAGGTGTTATAGAGAAGAGGAAATATTTAGGCTAAGCTATCTCAATAATTACTAGTTTAGTATAAATATCAATAGGAAATTGTTTAAAGAGTTGAGGTTTTCTCAAGATTTGATGCCTATATATCTGAGTTTCCTAAAGTAGTAAAACCATACATAATTGAGAGAGTACTCTAAAATGAGTTTGATGAAATGAAAAATAGGTTAAATTATCCTTAGTAATGGCAGAATTACATTTAGGTTTTGTAAAATTAAGGAAAGTTTGTTGATTAACAAGAAGAACAAGAATTGAAATCAAGATATTAGATATATCTTAAATTGAACAATCATCTTTCCAATTTGGAGAAGTCTTTAATATTCAATTTATAAATAGAAAATTTCTAGGATGCTATTAGATAATATGACTAATGTGTCACTACTTTCTAGAAATATGATAACAAATTGGCATCAGCATTCTTTGTTTTATTTAATGCTATCGTTTTAAGAGGATGTTGCTTCTGTGATATTATGGTCTAAAAGGAAAATAAAGATGTTGTCAAGGTTATTAAATAAATTAATTTCACAGCAAATGAGAGGTATAATTTTAATCCATATTATAGCTTGAATATCCATCCCATGATAAAGAAACAGATTAAATAAAATATAGTGTACACTGTTGATCTTATTGAGGCAAGAAAGCAATATTTTAATTATGGTAAAAACTAATAGGATCAATAATCTGGAATTATTTCATCAGGTTTATTACCAGAACCTTTAGTTCCACCTACTTAAGATAAAGATATTTCCTAGTTCCTTATTAAGTTCTAAAAGTTTGTAGATTCTATGAAAGTAATATTATTATAAATTATTAAAGCCTTGGATAACGATGACTAAATCAATCATCAACACTAATCAGTTGATAGACAATCAGAGAAGATTAGACATAGAATACCAGTATTATTTCTAATGAAATATCGATATAATAGAAAAATATATTAAATTCTCTAAAATTAATGCAAAAATAATAATATTCGAAGGAACCCTAATCTAAATACCCAGAATAATGTTAACAGTTACTTATGCTGTTAAGCAACAGGGGAATAAAAGAAAATTTAAATGAAGAAAAGTCCAGTCCAACCAAATCTAAGAAAGATATTGTTAGCTCGAATGAGTCGAAAGGGTTTGAGAAAGATATCATATCATCAGGGAAATTATCTGACAGCAATAAGAAGTAGAACTATTTTTTCAAAGAAATGCCAGTATAGATGTAATAGAGCAATACTAATAAAATTAAATATTTAGATGACTAACGTCTAAACAGATCTCGTAGCACTCACGAAGAATAGAAACCGAATAATAGGATCAAAATATTTGAAGTTCCCCAGAATACTTATTTTAAAGGCTCTAAATAAATACACTAAGTAGAATAAAAAATAAAAGGACCATAAAAATGTTTATGGCTTAACAGATAAAATTTTAAGATGGCTGCATGCGGCTTTGTTATTCAATCTAAAAAATTTGAAGAATATGTTGAGAAATATTTAGAGGAAAATCATAAACTAATTTGTTAATGCAAAAGATTAGTTTCTCTAAAATATCTTACGTTAGACCACAACACAATATTTAAATTGCTCAGATCATAGTTCAAGTTTACTTGGGATTGCCCCAAATAATGTGGATATTTTTGTATTGTTGACATGGATAGATAGACCTAGAAAATTTTATGTCCAAATTGTTAAATGTGACAATATAAAAATATAATATAATATTAAAATAATAAATAAAAATTATTTGTTCAAAACCTTTGTTTGACCTCTAATAGATAAATGAGTGATAATAAATCTTAATAATCAATAAGATTGCTATCTGGTAATCACACCAATTAATAATTGAATTACTAACAAATCTCACCCAAGATTAAATTTATAAAAGAAACAAATGAATAACCTTAAATAACCCCTAACAATCAAAAAATATAATTAGTTAGTAAGGAAATTGGGATAATTAAAGCTGAAAGCTAACATGGTTAATGTTAATAGAATTTATAAATTAAACCGCATTTCTATAGTGAATTTCATGAGAAAGCGAATAATTAAATCTAGTTACCGATGTATTCATCTGTAGATAATAATTTATAATAATAATAATGTAAATCTGTATTAAAATTAAACAATAATAAGATACGAAACACTTTTGCTTCTTAATTTTAAGGTTGTGTTGACCCATAACTAATTGATTCTAAAAATTCTATGACTCAAAAACGAATATAAACTATAAGTAATGCTCAATAAGACAACTAATAAACATAAAAAAAGGCTTAAATAACAATTATTTAACCTGGAAAAAATTGGCAGAGTGCTATGTTCGCTGAAAAGAATTCACAAGCTTCCTCAAATTTAAATGTAATAAAATCAGAAAATTTCTCAAATTAATAGAAAACTTGTAGAATAAAATTGGTAGAATGTAAGTAAGAAAAATTATCTGATTAAAAAATTACTGAAATAAATGATAATTAAAATAAACAGTAGGAAAATAATTACATTGTTCACTAACAGCTAGATTCAATCAATAAATCCAAAAAAATGAGCAACATATCGAAAGAATCAGCCACTTTATACTTATCATAACAATTTAGCGCCGGAGACGAGCAAATTGATCTAGAGTTAACTGATTATCGAGTGTAGTAAATGGATTGTCATCTATGTGGACACTCGACATAAAATTATATAAATTTGAGTTGTTCTCACTGTATTCATAGGTCTTGCCTAGTTTCTCACTTTAATGATTTCATAAACAAGGAAGAGAAAGGATATGTAAAATGTAAATGTGGTGAGAGAATAGGCAATACACTACTTAAAACAATTATAATTGAGGAGAAATTTTAGTTATATTTATCAAGACAATGTAATCATTTAATTGAGACATACAGATACATTTATGGTTGGACAGACTGATACATATTAAAATGTTAAATATAAGCATATAAATTTCATTTCTTTGACTTCTTCTTCTTCTTTTTGCCTGCGCCAGCAAACTAATCTTTAGCATAAGCTACCCAAATCTTTTTATATTCTGGCTAATTGTTATACTAATTATGATTCGTCTTATTTATATTTCTCGCAGCAGTTAAAGTTCTTGGATGAAACTATCCTAGATCAGCTTCTAAGACAGCCTATCCTAATTTAAAGTAAGCATATGCCTTTTGTATTACATAATTATACCTCTTTATTTCTATCAATCATGAACATGCAACAACCTAAATTGTTGAAAACAGTAGCAGTATCAACGGATTCAACTCCAAGTAGATTTTCCCGATATTCTCTTGCTTTAAGAAAGGATCTTAGGGACCATTCATACTCCTCCATATTGAAGAGAACAGAACCTAATCCACAATAAGCTAGTGCTTTATCAGGATTGTTGGTAGGTAATTTAGTTGAATACAATCGAGCCGCCAAGTAACATTACAATGCTAAATCATCTCTGCCAGCTGATTCATAAACTTATCCCTTGCTGAATTCGAAATATAACTCTAAATTATCATATAATTCTCTTCCTAATTATTTACTCCATACTTTCTCTAGTTAGTTATATAATTTACTCTTGCTTCATCATAATTCTATATAGCGAATATAAAATTAGACTGATTATGCGCATTAATTGCTGCTTCAATATAAGCTTAGGCTTCCTTTGGAGGATTTGGAGGGTATAAAATTTCAGGAATTAGTACAGGCAATACTTATATGTCTGATAGAGAGCCTCTTTCAGGATCCGATAATAGTTTTTATTCATTTTTCAGTTTTTCACTCAATTCTTAAACATATTGTTCTGAAGTTTTGAATTATGGAGGATTTTTATCCTCGTATATTATTTTGCGCGGTTCTGGTTCTCCCTTCTTTCTTTATTGATTTTTTGGTTTATTAGGCTTAGGCTTTTGCTGCTTATTTGTGGGAGAGACAGGTTTTGGTAATCCAATCGTAACTCTCTTTTCGGGGTCCCATTAAGTCATTTACTTATCAGGTTATGGCTCTGGTGGTATTGGAGGTAAGTCTTTGTCCAATATTTTAATTATGGTTTCGATTGGTAAGTTTACCATATCTATAATTATAAATATTATTACTTTATTCGTAAATTAATGCTTGTTATTGTTCAGCGATCTGATCTATAGGATCGACATATTCAACCTCGCTCTCTGAATCAGAGTTTGCAATATCCTCCTCCTCTTTGTGAACCTCATTTTACAATTTCTCTAATTATTTGATTATTTTTCTATTTAAATTAGGCAGCGGATCTTGTATATTTGAATTCTTTCTAAAGTACATTAATTCATGAAAGAAGCGATTCAAATATTTCTCAACATCAACTTTTTATTTGTTGTTTTAAGGGATTCCTTCCTCCTTTGCTCCCACTTCATATGCTATTCTTGCTAATAGTAATTATAATTCATGGAACGAAAGCATAGGATCTCCTTCAAATTAATCAGTTAGATTCTTCTCATAAATCAAAACTGCATACGATTTGTTATAAAATTCATTCTCTCTATGATTAACTGAAGGCACAATTTTCATCATTTATTCTTCAACTTATTCAATCGATAATATATGAGGCACTATTTCTGCGTCTCTCAGAAACCTTATAAGTGAGCAAGTATTTAATTTCTTTCCTTATACACTTAATTCTCTCCATTTAAGCATTATATTTCCTCTTTGTAAATTCTCTTACATGTAAATGGTAAATATGTTTTTCAGTTCCTCCTCATATTAGCATAATACTCTCATCGCTTACTCTGTTAGTAGCTTTTTATTAGTTTCATCAAATATTATTAGCCTAGATACTTCGATGCTACTATGATCTCTAGTTACATGAGTTTTCTCAGATAATACTTCATGAAACAGTTTATCTAAATGTCTGGGATCATGATGAAATATATGGGAGGACAATTAAGTTAATAGGAAGTTAAATTATGGTTTAGTTAAATGTCTCTCATTCTACCCAACAGAGATATCAAAATATTTAAGCAAAACTGAAAATGTATTCTTATTTTGAATTAAATTTCTATCTAGTGCAAAATTGGCCAACTCAGTAAAAGTAAGAGTGTTTCCTGTTCTTGAAAATTTCATAAAGAACTCTTCAAATCTCCGCTCTTCTTTATCCTTGAGTATAGTAGTTACTTGCATTAAAAATATTTATTTTATTAAATGAGCTGTGAAATACATAATTCTGAGATATCTCTCATATGTTTCAAGCCAAAATGCCCATAGAATAGACTAAGTTGTCTCTATTGTGTAGTTGAGAAACATACGGATCATGCAAACGAATGCATATTTCTTGATGAAATTATAAATACTAATCCTAGTGAACAGATTCCATAAAAGGAGGAATTAACATTGAGCAATGATAACACAATTACTTAACCATTTGAAGGTGTTATCGAAAGGGCTACAAATACATTCAATAATTTGAAGTAATATAAAGTGAAATATTATAGATTTCTTATGGAGCAATTTATTGATGAATAGGTGTCAAGAGAAACATAAGAGAAAGAAAAAGAATTTGAATAAGCATTTATTGCATACTCCAATAAATAATGGATTAAAGAAAGATTTTTAATGTTTCTAAAGCACGAAATTTCTGATAAAGAGCTAAGTGATTAGCTTACTGATTATGTCTAAAATAATAAGTAAGTAGAGTTGAGAAATAATATTATTGCCCTAAAAAAATAATTAGACGGCAATTCACTAAGATGTAAAAAGTCAGATTTAAATGTAATTAAGATAAATATTTTTAGTTTCTTAAAATTCAATTGGCTTAATTCATTCAACATATACCATCACTCATTATGAGCAATAATGCCTTGGGATTATAGTTGACTTAAGGAAAGAAGGGGAAAATTACAAATGGTAACGAGTTTTACACTCCAAAAACAGATGAAACCTTTGCTGTTATGACTACGAATAGCTTTAAGTATCCTGATGTTAAGGAGTTTAAAGTTATATTTACTAAATATGATTCGCAACTAAACTCTGCCCAATAATGTTTCATAGGTTTCACCAAATAAAAGAATCCTACCTAAAACTCATTATTCTAAAATGGTGTTACAGCATTATTTGGATTGAATAATCTATCTAAATCTAATGGAGCTTTGCAAAATCCCGATAGCAAATACTTAGGAGAAGTCATAAAAGAGTAAATACTATTTATTATATATCAGATAGATATAGGAGCAAACCAAGGCAATCATTGAAGTTTCGATCAACTACAAAGTAGGAAGAATCTCTCTATCCATAGGTAATTTGAAGTGTGAATTTGATAAGAAGAAGGGAATTGAGATTTATGGGGAATATTAACTCGTATATATGGAAAGCTTCTTTGAAAAAGGATCATCAACAAGATTCACAGTTTATGGATAAGCAGCGGAAATTGGATTTTATATTGAGTGAAATATAAATTATAAAAGAAATTGTTGTTTTATTTCATGGTTAATCTTGTCTAATATATTTAAATAAAATTATTTTTATTTTAGAAATGAATTGTACTTTTCACACTCAGGAGCCATATAAGTTAATCTGCTTCAATACAAATTGCAAATAAAGAATATTATGCCTTCGATGTTTGATAAATGATCACAATTCCCATCCAGATTAATGTTAATTTATTGATGAAATATTGAATAAAGTAATAAATGCATCTAATATAGGATTAATAATACAATTATCAATTTCCAACAATACCTATTTAATAGAATGAATTTTTAAATGGAATGATTGAGCTATTCAATTTAGCAATCTAATCTTAAAGGTATCTGAAAATTTTAATTTAAGATCTGATATGTTAGAAATTTAGGAAATTAACTATATTAAGACACCTGATGTTCATAAGTTTTTGAGTGATATGGCAACGTACACTAATTTTTAAGATATCTATATTCTCCTATAGCAATTTGTTTCATAAAACACAAATAAACAGATTTTAAATTAATAAATTACAGAATTCATACAATCGGAGGAGAGGAAGAAATACTAGGAATAGCTTTATGCACTATATACAAAACTAAGAGATGGAGAAATATAGAAATTTAATTAAACTGCAGTTAAAGTATTACTTTATTATTTGATAGTCTATCACAGGTTCGTTAACATAGCAAATAAATATCCTATAAAAATTAACTAAAGACCTAACATTTAAAAAGGTCATGGGAAACAAATCAGAAGCTGTTGATAATCAAATCATAGGAAACAGTGCGGATCCTACAGCAATTTTCATTAGCACCAAAATTTTTCATTACAATTCAGATCAAACTGTTAAATTGACTATCAAGTCATTAAATTTGAACCCTAATTCAGTTTTCTGGCTTGGTCTAGCATATTCAAGATCATCCTATGCCAATTTTGCTAATGTTTAGAGCTAAATATATTTTCAGCTTATACAAGAAAAGAACTTCTAAGATGTTCCAGGGAGAATGGTAGGATTGAAAATGAAAGAAATATTTTAAAATAATCCAAATGGACTTGTTAATTTAGAATTTACCTTCAATATGAAGAGAAAGAGATTATAAATTTCTTTGAATGAAATATCTGATAAATTAGAGGATGGAAATAATAAGGAAGATTAGAAGAAAGTAAATTTAGGAAGAAAATTGGCTTTAAATACTATTAGCACATATTATGTGATATATGTTAAATTGTAATATCTAAATACGATAATTGAATTTGAGTGATTATTTTTTTGTTTTGTTAATTTAATACATATATATAGTAATCAATAAACAACTTTCTAAAGGGCTCTATTTGCTCTTAACTATTCAGTTCTCATCTAGATTTAAATAAAGTCTCCTTGTAGTTTGAAAATTTGAAAAATTAAAACCCACTATCTTAATAAAAAGGCAACTAATAAAAATGGCTTGTATTATCTCTTTAATTGCAATATGATAAAAGATGTGAAAATCAGTTTATTTATTATAATAAAGGCAATAAATAGTTTTCCAAATCTATTTCTTTGCAGGATTAAAAAGAAAAATGTAGAATACAATTGTATAATTGCTAGTGCAAATGTGAAATATAGACCGTAATCCATATAACGTGAAAAGAGATTCCATATTAATTTTGGGTCTAGACAATGTTAGAACTCATATCTATTAAATGGGGCTGTTATTTTCATTAGGTTATCCATCATTATGAAATTTAATACCAGACAGTTCCTTAATAACGATAGTATCTGAGTATTTTTAACTTATATTTTAAATTCTAAGCACGTCATCATAAAATCAATGAAAACAGGAGCCATACAGGTTATTATATCGAATGCTATGACTAATAGACCTAATCCAATAATTATGTTAAAGTTAATATTCTCAATCTTTTCGACATACTATTATAAGCTCTTCTCGATATCACTTTAGTTGGAGTCAGTTATAGGAATTGGATCACACGAAGGATCCTATCTGATATTCTATGTCACGTAATTCTCAGTGTCATCCACTTATTGTACTTCATCTGATGATGAATCTGATATTTATTTTGAAAAGTAATATTAGGGTCTATTTTTAAACTCAATGTAGTTCTATATTTGAGCACTTGCAACTAATGATGTATAAAATAACAAGGTAATTATGAGGATGAGACTTACGACAGGTTTAAGAATATATATTCTTAATTTATTAATCATATTATTAATTTATTATTTTATAAAAAATCATTTAAATCCTATCTAAACATACTTTCTCTATTACGTTGTAGTAAAATCACTCTATAGTTTAACAATAACCCATGCTAAATCAATTTATCTAAATGTTAAGACAATATACAAGTATGGTTTAGATTCATCAAAAAGCTCATTTATAATAAAAGAATGGGTTATTATTATATTTATTGCTATCCATAGAATGAACCAATTAGTAAATTAATTCCTCTGTTAAATAAGAAAGAATAACGTCCCATATAATTGAAAAACAAACACTGCAAGAGCGACGTATATTAACTAATTTTCAAATATATCTATTTCTTTGTATACGATGAGTGGATCTAAACATTTTCTAAAATTGAATTTATTTATTAATCTTTAACAAAATAATAAAGATTCGATCAGTATGAAATTTAATAAAGCAACATTTTTCATGAATGAAATTTTTTATGTGTCCTTAATTTTCGTTTTGAATAACAAATCTATTATGGTAATACAGAGGTCGAAAAATAGAATGCCTGAGCATGAAATTAAGCTTGAGGTGGTAGTAATTAATATCATCGTACCTAATTTTGATTCATTGTAATCGTTCAATTTTATCATAATCTAAATCTTCTCCTCAATATTATCTATATTAAGAATGCTCTAATACCTTTAATTTCAGGACTGCACGAACTTATCTTAATGTCTAAAGTTGAATTGTCAGTTTAATTGAAATCTCCAATTTAATACTGATGTCTTTCATGGAATTCCTTAAAATTACCTAATTAGATATTTAACATAATCAAGTCCAAGAGTATAGTAACGAAAAGAAGTGTAATGGCTATTTATGGTTTGATGATAAAATTTCTGATTAATATTTTCATAAAATAAATCACTATCTCTTTTTTAAGAATGGCTCAAATAATTCTTATACTTTATCAACAAACAGAGGGTTATCTAAAGGGTCACCATGTTTGTAAAACGGATTTCTTTTTATGATCTCCAAATAACATTTATGATATATATCTTTCAATATATCTGAATAATCGAATAGATCTGCAACTTATGACAAAAGGATCACTTTAACACCTGAACACATTTCGTAGATTGTATATTTGAAGTAGTTGGTAGTAAAGTATCTAAAATTTGATATTGGCTCAGATGAAAATGCTTATGCAAATCCTTTCAATCCCTCTGATACTCCATATATATTTTAAATCCTATTCGACTTTAAAAGATCTTATATTTCAGATTTATTAGTAACTATCCCCTTGTTGAAATCCCAATAGAAGACAAGATTTTTAAATCCCTGAAAAATGAGCAATTCATAAACAGGGTTTGCATCAATATATTTTTAATTCATAATAATATTTATCATTGGCATAAAAGTGAATTTAATTCTTATCTAACAGCACTTCTGCACTTTTCTATAATCTCCTCTTGTTGTGTTGCAAGATTATCCTTAATTTGTTATATCTACTCCTTAACAGACGATAGTTAGTCATTAACTTGTTCTAGCACTTATGAAGTAGCGGAATCTTTGTTAATAAATAATATTTTATTTATTACTTAGATTAATATTTTCTAGGTCTATGTTTTTATTCATTTTTCCTCCTTAAAAGTTAACCATTTTCTCGTTTTTTAATTTATCTAAGTTATACAATTATTTCATACTTATTGCTTTTTATGCAATGGCAACATTCGATATTTAAATTTAGTTCTTAGTTTTGTCAAATTAGAAATTAAGGGGCTTGTTATCGTTTTAACTATCAGCTTATTTACCCTCTTAATTTACATTTTTGGGATCGAATTGTTATTATTCTCCACTTAAATCATTCGGCAGTGAATTGGCTAGCACAAATACTTTGTCTCTATGGGTTAACTTGGTTTCTGGAGGAGGATTTGTATAGACATAGGGATGCTTATTATCAACTGCTCCTGGTAATCTATATAGACCAAGAGGAATTAGTTATCTCTGCATAGCAAAGTAGTTAAATAACTCACCAAATGTTTTATTCTATTTTATATATTTGAATATTACTAAATAATCTTCTGGCACTGTTACTTAATAAAGATTAGAGTCTTTAAGATCTGTATGTTCGCATATAAATCGAATTAATGGAGTAGCCTGTCTCATACCAGTAAGGATCTGTTACAAAATTGTCACTATGTGAGGATTGAAGTAAGATTAACATGTAAGTGTGTCAATTATAGCTGATATGTAGACTTCTCCTGATGCTTGAAGGGGAGTCTAAAATTTATTATAAGACAATTACGAATTCATATTTAAACTCATTTTAGTATTTGTAATCCTTCTCTAATAGGAATTCTATATTTGAAGAGTCGACCAATTCAATCATAATTTGTATATTCGGATTTATTTTCTTAATAGCCTTATAAATAAATATGCTTTTGGCATCCAACATCTCATCCATAGCATCACTCTATTCATTTCTAGTTGAATCATTATCTTAGGCAAAAATTACTGCCTTATTAGCAAAAATAATATTAGTTCTCATCAAATCTTCAGAAACCAGAGGATTTCCCTTTATAAATTTAATTTTTGGGAATCTGCTAATAAAATCCCATATCTCAGTGGGCTTTTCAGGGGCCAATATAACAATATACTACATTTTTTTCAAATATTTAGCTCTTAATGGCAGGATAAAATAATAAATAGATGGGTGAATTCCACAAACCACAATATGATCTTGGACTTCTTGTGAATCAAGTATGGATATTGGCGTTACCGACATTAATGATATGGGTTCAGGTTCAAGTAAGTAATCATTCTCTAACATATCAGAATCTTCTTATGAATCCTTGCCATACAATGTTGGATCATCAAATTTATCATCTTCCTCTTCAACTTTTTTTTCTCTTTATTTCTATTTCTATGCTAGTTGTTGATGATATGTAGCAATCTCTTCAGTTGACATATCATATGTAGCAACTTAATCTGCTACTTTCTTATCTTCACAAATTATGTAGGCTCTAATATTATTATCTAACTAAGTCCTGCCATTGTTATCAGCTATGGATTAAATTTAATATTATCCGGGATTCAATCTGATAATAGTGTGATTTTGAATATCAAATTCTATTCCAAACAAAATGCCTTAGAACTCTTGATAGACAATCGCGGCAACTTCACAAAAAGTTTTTCCAAAAAATTTAAAACTTAGATCCGTTCTATAAATTTCATGTCCCATGCCATTGGTATATTCTTGTAACCATTCAGATTCCATATCACCCTCCTACTCGCCTGCTGAAGTAATAAGATTTCCTAACAGTGTGATAATCCCTGGACAGAAACATGATTTTGCTAATAAATTCATTTTAAACTCTTCTACAACTATTATCTGATCTGTTATTATTTTTTAGCCTAATGCTTATCTGTAATGCAATTTGCTCTCTGGTTTTATTAATTGCATACATAATCTTATTGATCCTCCTGTTTGATGATTTACGTATTTTTTGATTTATAATCCAATCAATATATTTTTATGATCAGCTGAATAACTATCCACTATTTATTTATTTGTCAAGATAACACAAGTTTTAGCCTAAGTTACAGCCGCTCTTTTCAAATCCCTTTCATTCATCGGATTGCCCTAGAGATAAGTTAAGAATAATTCATATTCTGGATTATGCAAAAATATCTCCATTTCTGTATTTGGTATAGATGATTTTATTATAATAGCATTTTTATCCTAACTTCCGTGATCTGGATGGAACAGTTCATTACAAAAGTTTCTCAAAGATGTAACACTTACATATCCACAAATGACAATATGAGGAACTTCAGGATTCCATTTATAAAATTCTCTTGCATAAACACTTTGGAGTCCCATAAGCCTAATCAACTCATTCAATTATTTAGGAATAATCGTCAAAACGATAATAATTAGTACAATAACACATGCTCTTCCTTCCTCTGATAGTGGAACCACATCCCCATAACCGACTGTTGATAGGGTGACTACAGTGAAATATACCATTTCGTGGAAGGTGCAAGGCTGGACAGCTGATGAACATCCCCTTGATGAATCTGATGAAATGAGATCCAATCTTTTTGGTGCTTCAAAGGCTTAAAGTACACCTGCAGTTACAATTACTAAAGTTATCATTGTCAATGAGATCAGGTATATTTATCTCGATACACCACCAAATTCATTATCTCCAATTTAATAGTATTTATTGATGGTCTTAACAACTCTTAGGAATCTAAGAACTCTTGAAATATTAATTAGTCTTATAATGTAGGGCCAATTATCTACTTGCTGTACTGTAAATAATGGAAATATAGTCAATATGTCTACAATTGAGTTCACTGATAATATATATTATAATCGATGTTGTGCTGCAAATAACTTAATACAATATTCTGTCAGATAAAAACTAGTCACAACTATGTCTATGGTATATTGCCATTGTTAGGTGGAAAAATAGGTCAATGCTATATACAATGAACATGTGATGAAACTTGTCAATCCTGAAACAATTTCAAAGTATCTCCCATAACCTTAAGTTAGTAATTTTTCTATATACAATCTCAATGTCATTCTATTTTCAAATTCATCAACATCTGTTTTGTACTCGTGACTAACTTTCATAGGCACGACTTGGCTCTTTCTAATCATTATATTATTTAAATTTTAATATTTTTATGTATATTGTAATTACGATTACTTAAAATAAATCAAAATATTATCAAAATAGAATACAATTATTTTATTATAATGTCATCCTGTTATCCAATTTGCCATTATTGCTCCACTGATTATGGGCAGAAACATCACACACATATATCCACTAAATAAGGAACATAATCCTAATAAAATGTACATCTTGGCAGTTGGTCCAAGAAGTTAGTCCTAAAAATTATTACATATATTACAAGCATTTTAATTGGATTCCATGAAAATTCTATCCTGCCACTTGGCTCAGGACAAAATGGTGAGTGATTAGGTTATGAACGACCAAGGCCAACTGAGTTTTTCAAATGCATCGACTCAGGAATGATTTCTAATGAAATTACAATAACCCCTGACTTTTTTGTATTATATCCATCCTTCTAAACATTTTCAGTTTGAATGGCAATTTTCTCATACAAAGTACCATTCTTCTTAGAAATTCTTATTAGACTCTGTTTCTAAATACCATCATCAGGTGGTGGTCTTTAACTGTATAATTTAAGATTAATTTCATTCTCAAACGCTTTGTTAGCTAACTTGGTTAAATCGTAAGTGCAATCAGATATGAAATCGTCTGGAGAAAAGATGTCTTTATCAAACACTTAGAAAGATACTATAGTTTCAGGTCTTGGTAATTCTAGTGGGAATACCATTCTCCAATTAAAGGAACCTCGCCCATTTTATGATCTGTAATGTGTATCAGTTGTTTATTTTACTTTTTCATCAATATAAGCAGACACATAAATATCAGAAGTTCCCTCCGCATCCATGATAGGAACATCATAAACTTCCCAAACTACTAATCTTACAAAAAACTTTGCTTTTGGCCTTTAGTCTATGAACCATGGATTTCTTAAAATTGATGTTTATTTTGATGGAATTATCTCAACAAATAATCTAATGTCTCCCTAGCTTATTGATGAACTAGGATGATATAATTATCTTGTCTCTATTGGGACATATTTTAGTTGTCTAAATCTCTACTGAAAATATCTTTCCTCAATATCGATAACTGTCTATCCAATAAGCTCTAATGAAATTAAATATAATTTTATACCATCTGCTGTAAAATCATCATAATCGTAAACTTAAATAATCAAATCGGATGCTCCAGGCAATTCAGTGCTTATGGTAAATAGCTTATAAAATTTAGGATTGCAATCATCTTGTTTATATTCTTTTTAGTTCTAATAAATTTAAATTTTATAAATACATCAACTACTTAGTCACCTAGTTTTATTTATATATAGGGATCTGACATAGAATCAAAGTCCTTTGGAGGTAGGTTTGAGCAATCAAGAATGTAAACCTAAACAGTAACAGCAGATTTTGTTATGATTTCCATATCACCAGTTTATGTGGTAGATTTTCCTTATGAGAAATCAAGTTCGTGCATGAATAATCTGCTTGTAGGCAATTACTTTAGTTCCTCTAAATCCTTTTCAGATATGCATTAGATCCACCCTTTTAGTTGACCAACTTTAAGATCTGTATCAGTGACTCCAAAAATAAGATCAGCCATAGTCTCAGCTTCTCTTGGACTGTTGATTCCTTTATGAAGATTTAAATTATCAAATGTATCTTTAGTCATAAACAGTGAATTTTCAAGGGGACAAGGAAGGCATAGCCTGTAATGTTTTTTAGATTTTAGTGACTCAATTATTTAAAGTGTGTTTTAAAATATAGTTCCTTATTATTTGCTATCAGAAATATTAATTTCTACTTATTATTAATCTTACTCAGCTTCTTCCAATATTTTTGGTTTTTTAATGAGTTGATTAGCTGCAGAACTGATTCTATCTCTTTTTACCTACTTATCTAGTTCCAATGTAATGCTTGCCTTAGCAGTGATATTTTCCTAACAGGCGAGTGTCTTTCCTTATTTGTTTTACCTCAACATAAATAAATTTGCCTTTTGCAATTATGTATCGTATCCTAATGGAACATATTATGGGGGAAACTAATCCACCTCTTCAAATGTTCCTTCCTCCTCATTTTTTTAATATTAGACATACTTAATTACCATTCCAACATTAATAGAATTCTTAGTAATCATTTCTAATTAGGTTAATAGTTCCTTGTCTTCAGATGGTTCCAATATTTCCTCTTCTGGTACATGGACATAATTATCGTTGACTAAGGATGCATCATTTAATACTCTCTATCCAACCTCTATTTTTTATCTAATTTATTTTATTGTTTTCTCCTTCTGCTTTCTTAGATTCACTTAAAATTATCCTATCAGAGGTTAAATCAGTCCTCTCATCACATAATCATGGACACTACCAGGTAATCGGGGCATATATGCATCATCTACTGGCAAGTTTATTTCAAAAGTGATGATTGTTTGAATATTAGGATTGGATCCAGAGTCTTTAGGTTAAGTTATTATTTGAGCAGCTTGATATTCATTTTTTTCGTTTGGCTATTTGATGCTTTCGATATTAAATTTCACAAAAGCTTTAGAAACAGGAATAGGACCATATGATTTAAGCCCTCTCAATCCTAATAATTTCATTTTCACGAAATGTTTGCTGGCTAAGGGTGCTATTTATTAAGGAATCTTGACATTTGGATTGTCATTATAATTGACTGATAATAAAACCTGTCCAGCGCTTTAACCATAAATATTTATATCTATCCATTATGGATCAGCAACTTTATTTGAGTTTCTTACTATATATCCAGCCTTTTCTCCGACATAATAATCGATGATAACCTAACCTAAGAAATCTCTACCGACTGTATCTTCATCGAAGAACTTGATGATGATAGGAGGAATTTTTTCAAAGTTATAAGTGTTAAGGATGTGTTGTGTATTCCAAATTGGTGAGACTGTTCTATTAATTATGCTAGTGGTTGTCTTAAGATCATAAAATAGTATTTCAGCCATAGGATCTGCCAAACCATCACTATCTCTTGATAATATATCGTGTGCTTGAAATAAATTTATATAGACTTTTCCTTAATTTACTCTTTATGGCTTTGTTAATTATGATAATTTCATTTAAGCACCTTGTTAAATTATGATTAATTTTATCTTAATGATACCAGTCTAGTCAAGGGGAGTGTTTCTGATGGATTTATCAGGAATAAAATTCACAGTAATGTGCTTACCAGACAGATTTTCAGGACCCATTAAAATATCTTAATTCTTGAATCTTTTATAACAAATCGGCTTATCACCATCCATCAAATACAGAAATAAATCTGGCAAATCTTTTGATTGTAAAAATGGAAATTTAGCATTAAATATTGCTAGATGCTTGTAAAATTCGCATACTCCATTTCTAGCTTTTTCCTTACCAGTTTGAATTTCATTCTCCCCCCAACACATCTTCAACGAATATTCTCCATCCTCCTTTGGGCAGTTAATAACATAATATGCATCACAATGACATTCCCATTAAGAGATTTAATTCAATTTTAATTTAGTTAGAACTTCTTTATCAATTATTTTATCTTTCTTCAATTTGGGTTTAGGCTCCTCGACTACTTCAATCGCTAATTATAATCTTCCAGAGTAGCATGTGCCTAGATCTGGATGAGAACACAAGTAAACACGCTAGTCAAACTCAGCATCAATATTCGCTCCATAAAGATTAACCCAAAATGGTTAGATATATTAACCTCTAATGATGTCAGATATCTTAAACAAGATTGTTCCTATAATCTCATCTTTTTATCCCATATCATAATCAAATACCCTCATAATTAAGTTTTCACTTGAGCAGGGATTGGTTATTGGAATATATAGCATTAATTCCCAAACTGGATTTTAATTTTTATCAATTTTATCAGTACTAATTGTGAGACCACCAATCTCAAATACTACGAATGGATCTATTGATCCCAACAAATTATCCATTTTGATAAGTTTTTCTGCTCTTGATAATGTTATTTTAAGTTGTTATCCCTTAGCCTGGATATGAGGAGGTAAAAGAAGATTTCCATCTCCAAATATGTTTTAATCTTTTTCCTAATCAATCTTTGATCTAACTTCGATTTCGTTTTCTTAACACAATGTGGTTTATTTATCTCCTTCCCCTACAATGTTAATGCTCATTTTAACAAACCCTGTTATTTTATTGAAATCTTTTTATGGATTTATGAGACCTACCCATTTGTGAAGGAGTGCATGATTTTCCTATAAATATACAGTTGAGAAATCTAAATCATAAACACCAACAATAGCATTGCTTCCGAATAATTTGTGATCCAAAACAGTGAATTTAATTTGGCATGAATTCAGTAATCTGCCATCTGCAAATTTTTATGTGAAATAGAAATGTTCATTCCACAACGTTGTGCTTGTAGGGCTGGCTCCTGTTTTTTAAGTACTGTATTTTTTTTATTTGAATCCCTCAATGCATATTAGGGGATCTATAATTTTGTCTGATGTAAGTCCTCTAGTTTGTTGAATGAGAACATGTATCAGATATTCTCCTTTTTTGAATTAAGCAGGTTCACTTACAAGAGGTTAATTTTCCTCATTTTTCGGATCTTTTGCCATAATATATATAAATTTTTATTTATATTTTTATTATACTCAAACTAGTTAAATTTCCATTTTTTTCTTATATTCTTTATAAAGTTTATCAACCATAAACATAGCAAAAAATATAGTAATATCTAAATATGACTTATATACTAATTTTCCAGCCAATCTTCTTAATTAAATATTACATTTTTTTAAGGATTCTGATAGAAGTTATATATCGGCAACCCATTTAAGAATATGGCACTAGTAATTTACGTAATTATAGCAATTTGGGGAAAAGAAAATTAACTTGTTGATGCTATCCTGACTAACAAATTTAGTATGAATGTTATGAGCATTTTAAGACTTGCCAAGTTGGAATCATTTTCCATTTTGAATCCAGCCCTCTGGTAATCTGCTATATTTTTCCAATAGATCCCATAGATGTGATTAAGTTACCAAAATAACATATATAGATATGGCGCATATACTGACGGCTTTGATTAAAATTGTTAATATTTTACATCTAAAAAGGAAAAGTCTTGAAATGCTGTTGATCCTATTAAAACAGGTAATGCACCAAACACTGATCCTGTGAATTGATTGATTTTGTTGACTTATTTCAAATTTGTGTATAAAAATAAATATCCGTAAAATGATGCATTTGCTATGATGAGGGGGTATAGAGGGAATGATAGCTAATATAATGCCAAATTTCCTAAAAGATAGAGAGATCCTCCAATAAATATTCCTGTAGATATTGACATTTTTTCTGATGCTAATGGTCTATTACATGTTCTTACCATCAGTTTATCTTATTCTTTTTCAAATATCTGATTGTAAACCTAACTAGCAGCAGCGATTGATAAAGTCCCAGCGAAAATATAACCAATGTGTGAAATTTCATAAAATTATGCACAATATAGGTATGACAATGTTGGAAGAGCAGCATTAGTTAGGGAGAGATTGAATTTAGTTACCTTCTAGAATTCAGCACTTTTTGTTTTAACTAAACCTAGAAATTTATTCATTTATTAATATCATTATCAACCGGTGTGGAAGTAGTAATTTCTGAACAACCATCGAATGTAAAATTGGGGAAAGTCTCAAACTTGGTCTATTATGGCATTATGCTCTATTCTTGAACATTAGGATCGAAATATTTGAAAGTTATCTTGTCAAATGAGTAAGGAGTCTATCTATTATGGAGATCATCAAAATCTATTTCATGAAAGAATTCATGGCTCATCACCTCATGCGGACCATTATAACCTAATCTTTTTTTGGGCTGAATAAATATATTATTATTACATTCAAATTAAGTAGTGATTAAATGAAATTCTTGGTAACTTTGTCAAAATCATCTGGAAATTGTAATTCTTTAGTAAATCTATCCGATAACATTTATTTTATGCTCTTTTAGTAAAATGGAGGATATCCGAAACACATCTCATATATTATGCATCCATAACTGTAGAAATCACAAGTTTTATCATAACCTTCTTTACTGATTAAAATTTCAGGAGCTAGATATTCTGGTGTTCCACACAAAGAATATGCCTTATCATCATTCATATACTTTGATAGGCCGAAATCAGCTAATTTAATATGGCCTGACTAATCTAGAAGGATATTCTCCGGTTTTAAATCCCTGTAGATAATATTATTTTCATGTAAATATCTTATTCCTTAGAGAATTTCAGCAGCATAAAATTTAGTAACTCCTGGAGAGAACGTGCCAGAGTTCTTGATGTGGAAAAATAGCTCGCCTCCCTTCATATAATCGGTTAATAGGTATAAATGATCCTAATCTTAGAATGCCCATTTCAATCTATTTTTTTGACGTATTAATTAATACCTCAATAAATATCTGCATTTGACATCTCCCAGAATTTTTCTCTCCTCCTTTATGTGCTAGACTGTGGAACCCTTTAGTCGCCCCTTCTAAATAACTTTCATCGCATATTTATCTTTATTAAAGGAATCCTCAATTAAATAACATGATCCGTATGCCCCCTTACCTAAAAGTTTTAATCTAACAAAGTCTTCCAGTTTTCTCTTCTTAGTGGTCATAGAAGGCTGCATCGAATTTACTAATGCCTTCGTTGATTATTTTTAAATTTAGGGTTTTTCAGGTTTAGGTTTACAATTGCCCATATCAATAAGAAATTTTTTATTTTTTGATAATTTTTTTTTTAATATATTTGTACATATACGCTCAAAGAACTCCGATAGCGTTAGCTAATGCTAGAGCATCTTAATCACCAGCAAGTCTGATATAAGCTTTCTTAACTCCGTTGAATGTATTGAGGGTCTTTTAAATATATTTATTTTTACATTAACACTTCTTACTTTACTTTTTTCATGAAGTTTTTCAAATGCCTTCTTGATTTATGGTTTTGTGGCTCTTGTATCAACAATGAAAACCATGGTATTCTCATCTTCCATCTTCTTCATGTCTTTCTCTGTAAGTAAGGGATTCTTGATAATGCTATGGGGATCAAACTTAATAAGTGGCTTTAATTATCTTGTATGTCTATTTTGTAAAAAATTATTTAATTAGAAATTTACCTGACAAACTTTGGTGCTCTTTCTAAGGCTAAAGGCTTTTCTCTGTGGAATCTATTTTAGAAATGAACTCTTGTTTTTCTGATTCTCTTTCCTTATGTTGCTCTTTATTTTGCTTTTTATGCCTATTTCTTAGCTAATTAAGCCTATTTCTTTGCTTGGTCTTATTTTTTAGATTAATCTTCCTTCTTGCTAGCCTTATCTGCCTTAGACATATATATATTTTTTAAATAAATTTTAAAATCTTTATAAGCATTTAATATGGATTTCCCATATATATTTTTATTTTATTTTTCATTTTTATCAACCGAACACTTCTAAATCTGAGTATGTTAAATATAGGAAGCCATCCTCTGGATCTTAATGAGTCTCGTAAAGTTATCTTACTACTTAATCTATTAAAAAAAAATTTAAATGAAACAAATAGAACAAATTATTACCTTCATTAACTAAAGTATCACCACAATGAAAATAAATAGACTATTTGCTTGTTAATTTGAGTGAGTTTCTTATTAATTGTCTGAATTGGCTGACTTTGAAATCCTTTGAAACTAGATAAACATTTTTGGGAAGATTCGGTAATTTAGATCTTTGGTGGCTTTCTACTACAACTGGAATCATGTCAGTTATTTGGGAATCCTTGAGCTATCTCTTCTGTCGCCTCTGTTCTAAAGTGAATTTCTATTTAAACTTTAATTTATTATTCATATTTATAAATCAACAAGAACAAGCACACTTATTATTAAGATGACTTTTGGCAGTAAATGATTAATTTGGCGATTTGATAACTATTTTATAGGATTGGTGCGGAGGCGAAGCTTATATAATCTCAGATTCATTTGAACCTGGATTTGAAAATAATTTAATTGGAACACTTAAATTACCCTTAGTAATCGTGTCTAGTTAAGTTGAATCATTTAGGGATTTCCTCCTCAACTTATTTGGTTTATGAGGTTATTAGTCTTTTAGTAATTGTTGTATTATTTTATCTAAGCATTCTATATTAATATTTTCTTTTGCAGACATTTCAAAATACAGTGCTCCTCTAGATTCTGCATATTACCTTGCTTCATGCTCTTAAATAATTCGAGATTTATCAATTTTATTTCCTATCAAACAACGAACGGCTTGTTTATCCGCTGCATCCTCATAGTCTCTAAACCACTAATCGACTTATTCAAACGTTTTATCATTAGATACATCAAATACTGCTATAACTGCATCACACCCTCTGTAATAGTTTTTCGTCAATGATTTGAATCTCTCCTATCCTGCAGTATCCCAGATTTGTATCTTTACAGTTTTATCATTAAAGTTTATAATTTTGGATTCCTTTGCATATTTCTAATAGTTACACATCCAACTCCCACCGTACACATAGTTTTCATGGCAAATTCATTCCCTAAAAATCTTTAAATTATCGATGTTTTTCCCACTGAGGTAGATCCTATAAAAACCATTTTAAATGATTGAACCCTGATTATTTAATATAAATACTCTCCTTTGACCTGAAAAGACTTTTTCATTTAATAAAAATAATCATTGGAATTATTGTATTATGAAAACTATTTGTGAGATAAGATGAATAAGGAATTATAATTATGAGTCAAGAAATAGTTGAGTTTGTTCATAAACAAAAAGAAGTCAAGATTGAAATCCCAAGAATAGTTCATTAGTCAAATGTTGTAGATTTAACTACACCAGTTTTAAGCGATGATGAGAACTAGAATTAGATATAAAATAATGAATTCAAGCTATACTAATCTTAAACAGATTTTAAGGGAATCGAAATTCTCAAACAATTAGAAAATTGTGAGGAAGAGGATGGAAATCAGGATGATGATAAGAAATCTCAAAAATCATTCAAATAAACTATAAAAAATGCAACTATTATAATAAATGAGGAGCAAGAGTGTATTATAGATAAAAAGGCTTAAGATCTGGAATATGCATCCTAAATTTTATAAGGATTTCAATAAAATTTCAGTGAAGCTAAGGAAAAATATAAGGATCTGCTACCTAATAATACTGTGTTATCCTAAATCAATCAAAAAAATCCTATATTCATAGATGTTGAAGTTGAGGAAGATGTCGTTATTGTATCTTCAACTGGGCCAAAAGTAAAATAAAAATGCGAAGATCCTCCTATTGAATAACCTTAACCTTAAGTTATGCCATAATCGATATAATAACAAGAAAGAATAGAAGAAGAGCACAATAACATACCTGATCTAGAGGACGATTATTTAAATGAAATGGATTTAAATATTGAATGGATTCCTCTAAATTAATTGAACGAAATACCTGCACCTAAATTTTAAGGAATTAAGAAGAATATCGTTACTTCAGATCCACCAAGAAGCATTATTAAATTCATGTGGAGTGAATAGAAATTTAGAGATATTATAGATTAAATAGGATATAGTGAAACAGACTTTTGGTTATGGTTGGGGGTTAGGATTATGATGGGCTACATGAAATTACCTGATGCTAAGGATTATTTTCTTAAAGATGACTGGTTAGCTGGAGGAGGAATAAGAAGCATTATCACTCAATCGACATTTTTTGATATCGACAATACTGTAGAGATTATCCAAAATTAAAATAGTCAAAACACTTTATTAGCTATTAAGTTGGAAGTAAACAATCAAAACTTTTTTAATGAAGAAATATTACCTCAATTTATGTCTGACCTAAATGATAAGTTCTCTAAAACGCTACTTCCAGGCTAAGACTTACTTTTGATTAAGAATCCAAATATTCTGAGGTACAGTTCAATTATTGAACATTATCAGTTGATCGACAGAGAGACAGGATTCATACTAAATTAGTTTTTTTGGAATTTACCAGAAAAGTCTATCAATAATATCATAAACTCTAAAAGTAAATATTATTTAAATTAATAGATTTGTAAAAACGTATCAGGAAAATGTTTGAGCATTATAATTTGCATAAGCATATTGTTTATTGTCAATCAGGCATATTGGATGCTGAATCTGTTGTTTTTCTACTAGTTGATAAAAAAATATTTGTCTGCACTGAATTAAAGTAGCATCAACTTCTGCCAACTAAGAAGGTATTCCATAAATCAGCAAGGAAAGATTCTCTATATCTCCTTTACAAAGATGAATGGATTTCGTTTGCATCAACATAATCACTGAATAATAGGATAAATTATATTGAAGGAATTTTATCTACTTTACATTACTAAGATTCTGTGATGATGTAACCATGCTCGTATGATAAGCCAAATCAGTAAATTTTGTTCTCTGTAGTAATTGAATCCATAATTCAAAATATGGCTGCATAGAAAGGCAAATATTATGGAAGAGATGAATTTAAGAAATTTAGAGTAGAATTAGCATTAAATTTAATTGATAAAACAATAGATTATAAAGAATCAAGACCACTTGAATCGAAGAAAAGTGCTAAGCTATAAGATAAGGGATGCATGACTGATCTTGTTACTGGAGTTAGTTTAGAAAAGTTATACCATGTTCCAATTCATATTGGAAATGCAAGATGCCTAGTGTGTATATATCATAAGATATTGACGAAAACCACTGCTTGCTGTGAAGGATGTTCAAATGCTCTTGGATTAGATATAAGAGAAAATAAAGGAATATTTTTGTGTGTTTATCCGTGTTTTAGATTATATCATTTGGAACCGAAAAAATACTTAAAAGCAGATCAATATCATTAAGTCGTCGAAGGGTATGCGAATCATGACGTAGATGATGAATAGGAGGAAAAAGCTCCTCAGAAACCTGATACATCTGAATTAGATTTAATTTATGCAAAAAAAGGAATCGATACTAGTTTGCTTAATAACAGTAATTACATTCCGATTTGTTATGATGATGACTATCACCACAAAACTAAATACATAAAGTATGTTTAACCAAAGAGACAAGGCAAATAGAAGACAGAGGGTAGAGGAGGTGGAAAAGGAAGACCTAAAAAATAACAAGAAATGGAAACTGAATAAGGGAATTAAGGGGAACCGAACCCAAAAGCAAACAAAGAAGTCGAAAATAAGGAAGTAGAGAAGAAGCCAGCAGGCAACCATGTCATAGATTTCTTCAACTAAGTTAAGAAAAAAATAATGTTACAGTCCTAATAAAGATGAATTATATTAATAAATAAATCAAAATATAATGGGAATCACATAAATATTACCCATAAAAGATGAGTACGAGTCTAGCTTTTAAGAGTTACCAGAAGATAGGACTCCATTTGAATTTTTTCCAATATTCAGAGATTAAGTGACGTAAAAAGAAAACTATTTAGAGTTACTCATGGTTTATTTAGAATGGTCAAAGTGAAATTTGATGGACTCCCAGCTGAAGTAGAAGTATTTTATAACAAATGGTCAAATAGAAAGCAATATCCTCATTAATTTTTGATTCATAAGATATATCGGAACAAGTTTTCTGTCGTCATGTACATGGATTATCCAGATATAATAGTGAATTAATTGAATGAGTTAGAATTACTTGAGTGTATGGATACTTGCTTTTAAGTTTTGGCAGGTTGGTAAACTCTTCAAATATATCATGGATTCTTTGGTAGATAATCTGTATTCCAATCTATTGGATGTTCTGGAAATAAAATATTCAAACTTTTAGATAGAGAGTTGTTTCCAAGACATAAAAAACCATTCAAGAAATGCTTAGAATAGAAATAAGTAGAATAACTTAAGATTTTACTATCCAAATACTACTTAAGTCCTGCACTATTTACTGCTCTGGGAATGAAAGAGCGTCATCCTAAAAATAATTGCTACAAATCAGATGTGTTCAGTCTTGGTTTATTTTTCTATCAATGCATATCCTAAGATTATGATTTCTATGATTTTGATACCTTTGAAATCAAATTAGATAAGATAAGAGCTAACATTCAAAGTAAAAATTTTAGAAAATATCATCAATAAATGTTATTGTCAATGCTAATTTATGAATAAGATGATCGCCCTGATTTTCTTCAACTAAATGCTACATTTAATAGATATGCATATCCTCTTTATTACCAAAGACTGGAATACAAGTTTGAAGATTTATTATATCACCCTCAAAAGGCGAAAAATAGTTAATTGATTATTTCAAAGCATCTTGAAAAATCTTAGCTTCTTTCCTCGAGAATCTAGTAATAAGAACAATATGCATAAAAATCTTCTGTTATTATACCATAGGATTAGTAATAACTATAATCACAATATATATAACCATCATAAATTTTACAATCTCAAAAACCATCATAAATTGTTCAATCAAGATATGTGCCTAATGAGCAGTCAAACATATAATTTTAATAACCATAATTGAGATAGGCGTAGTCTGTATATTAATAAGGATATGAAAATGAAGAATTTAGCATAATTGAATAGTAAAAAGATGATGATGAGCATGAATTACTTGCGTCAAATATTGATCCAAATATGTCTTTTTAGGGATTGGATTTCACACTATAAAGTCTAACACCACTACCAAATGTTCCTCAACATCAAAAATAATAGAACTTTAAACGAGATTTAATCCTCAACAATAATAAACAGAAACCAAATCAGATTTTACAATAGGGGCGATTCGAGGTTTTGAAAATTGAGTTATAGCACTCTGGACATCATGATCTATCGAGATGGTAATCAGCACAGGGAAAAACAATAAATGGAAAACTAGAAGGGAAGGCAGCAGTAAAATTTGCAAATGGAGACTATTTTGAAGGAATATTTAAAGGAGATAAAGCGAATGGAAGAGGAATTTATACTTATAAAAATGGATATGAAGTTGAAGGTTATTGGATTGATAATCATTATTAATTGATGATTTGACATCAATCAAAGTCTGAATCAGCATTTCCTGCTCTTCTTGTTCCAAAATCATCAGAATCCTATTCAAATTAGAATTTCTTCTTTCTTAAGCCTTATTCTTACTTCTGAGGTTATTAAATTTGTTATTATTGTTGTTAGGGTTATAGTTGTTTACTTTTTGAAAAAATGGTCTGGACTACAGGTGCATTCTTGTTGTCTACGTCTGACTCTTCGAAGCTATCTTGTTTTCCTTTTTTAAGAGGATACTCCTTTTAAAAGTCTGGAGAAGCCTATTCCTAACGAATTTATTAATCTTAGAAAATATCTTGGAATTATTATTAAGGTTTAGAATTCAACAAATCTAATTGATTTTACATTTAAAATTTCTGCTATTAACTCATATTCTATTATTATCTTTGTTAGTTTCCAATTGGTCCTGATTCCAATAACAATGGTTATTTTACGTATTCATGCTTTGATGGTTTTTTTTCTTGACCAAAATTTGATACTAGTAATTACGGTTGTTGATTATCCTTACTGCTTTTGCTACTTTTATCATCTTATTTTGAGGAGTTCTCATTTGATTACTCTGATATTTAAGATTAGGATTTGGAAACAGATTTCAATCTCCCCATTGGAGGATTGAAAATTTCATCATCTTAGATTTGATTTATTATAGCGGAATCTGTCTCAAATTTTTTTGTTTATGGAGGTTTCTTCGTTGGCAATTTGATTTCATCGACTTATAAGTTAGCTGTTGCTCTACTATCAGATAATTGTGGCTAACCAGAACCACCCTTTTTATGGCTTGAGAACAGATTTCCAAAGTCTATTTACTAAGAATACAACTTTGTCAGCATTTCTTCCAAATCTTTATCAGTTTTATTTTAAAGTTCATCTAAATTTATTTAGAGATCTTATTTCAACTTTTTCTCTACTTCAACAACCATATCAGTGTCACGAAAATAATCCCTGTCAGGCTTTGGAAATATTAATTATTTCTATTTAGCCTTCTTTATAACGTTGTGAAATTCTTTTTCCTCCTATAAAAACTCAGCCTCATTTTAATTATCAATCATCTTCGATAAATGATCTGATTCAGGCTTCTCTCCTTCTGATTCAACCTCTTCTTTAATACTTTCTGGTTTCGCAAACAAATCCTTATCATCTAAGTCAGAAAAATCATCTTCTAAATTTCCAGCATTGTAACTATATTCTGGGACGATTTCTTCAGGAGTTGGATCGTGAACAGTTGGCACTCTATAAACGACAGCTTCTAGCTCTTTAACTCTATTCTACAAATAATCAATCTTATCTAGCAACTCAAGGGGTTATTAAACTTAAACATAAGTTTGTAAAGAGTCTAATCTTTGTTGCAATATAAAATTTGTTTGCTCTAATTCAAACTTAACTTGATCTATTTGAACTTTTTCATATCCAACATCCTCCTCATCATCTCCTGATGATGAATCAGATTCATCTGCTTTTTCTTGAAAAAATTATGCTTATTGCATAGTTAACATCATTTGATCTTATTAAGCCTAATTATTCACA
Organism: Paramecium bursaria; assembly: GCA_016759055.1. Lineage (NCBI taxonomy): Eukaryota > Ciliophora > Oligohymenophorea > Peniculida > Parameciidae > Paramecium > Paramecium bursaria. The sequence goes on along the minus strand of VMTU01000027.1, from coordinate 35,846 downwards.
AGTGTATTAATTTGTTATTAGAGTAGAATTGTTTACATAGTTAACATGGTTTCTGCTTAATTTGTTTTTGGTTTTATATACTTATCACCATGATGTCTTTGATAGTGAGAATCAAGTAATGGAATACTAATAAATGCCTTATTAAAGCAGTATAAGCATTGATAAACCATATCATGTTTCTATTTCTACTTTTATCTCTTGACATCCTCTCTAGCTTTCAATAATTTTTATTTTTCTCTGACGATGTTTCTTTTAGATTTCTCTAAATAAATTTCCATTTAGTCTATCTAGTTTAAATCTAATCATACTTCTTTTTACAATTACTTTTCTTCCTCAGTCTAATATTTTATCATTTCATCCTAATATTATTTAGTATATTCTAAATAGAGTAATAGCAGTTAGAGGAGGTATACAGCTTTCAGTAAAGGAATCAAATTATGAGGATTCATGAAATCTCTTTCGCTTATTTATGCCCTTATATTTTCAAACAATAACTTACTATTAAAGAGGAAATAAGAATGATTCCAATTATTCCAGATCCTCGTTTCTAATAATGTATTCTATGTCACACTTTATAAGGGAATTCCAATTTAATTTCCTGTTCCTTTAGGTATTCGGCTAAAACATTAAGTATTAAAAAAAATTATTATTAGTTAATATTGTCTAAAACTTATTTCAATTTTTTATGAATTATTTGTCTAAAATGTAAAGCTTGGCCCTATATTTCATTCTAAGATCTAAAACTTATAAAATTATATATTATATGAGAAACTAGTAGAGTTTATTATAATTTAATAATTCATGATCTTTGATGTCTAACTCCTTCAAGGCATGCTTTATACAAATCTTCTGGGGTTTGTGGCAATTTAGTTTTATCTGTCTACAAATTATCCACTCTGTCTTTAAAGATAATTTAGATGAAAAATACCTAATTTTTTCAAAGTCTTCCATATTACTTTATTTATGTATTTCTAACATAAATGCGCTCCTTTCTCTCTAGCCTTGGGATCGTTTACACGATTGTATGCAAAATCACATCCTTTGAAACAAACCGAGATTAAAGGACTCTACCAGGTATAGATTTCTTGACAAATAGGATAGCACGAGAAATTAGTCTTTTTTGGCTTACCTTCCTCTTATAAAGTTAGATAATATCATACCTGATGACATATTTATTAAATATAATGTTTTAATCATAACATTTATACTTTTCAATACAAACTTAATTATAAAAAATCTAAATGATTAGTAATATGATAATTAGTTATTAACTATTTTTTATTAATTGATTTCTATAAATATATTTGATATACCGAAAATTGTTTATTTCAAAATTTAATTATATAGGGCTTTTCGAGGACCTATTAGGCTATAAGATTTTCATAGTTAGTAAGATCTATCGACGAAAAAATGTTGTTTTATTATTAGTGTTTATAATTAATTTCAATCAAATAAAGATGTTTTTAATGAATATATCTATTGTAGAGGTTTATTAACATATAATTAAATCAACCTCAAGTGCATTCAGCAGAATCCTTTTCCCTAGCTCTATTTTAAAATCTGTTTTTGGTAACAGACCAAACAAGCGGGCTTCTCTGCATTTCAGGACTTGAAACGAATTCTGTCCCTTAAATAGTTAGAGATCTATATACAATAATACAAATAATTTAAAATTTTACGAGTAGTACTCCTCTAATTTTTTTATAGGATCAGTTTTCATTTTGAGCCCAAGGTTTTTTAAATATAAAACTATGCCTCTTTCCTTGTTTAAGAGTGTTTTTCTTTCCTCATCCTAAGTATGATAGAGAGGAAGGAAATCATCTAGGCTCTCGGTAGAGTTTAGTTGAATCATATTATATTTATTATTTCATTTATATTTCAATATTTTTATCTTCTCACACCTGCCAAACAGGCTCTATAAATGTTAGCAGGGGTTTAGGGGAACATATCTGCATGCACTCTCAAATCCTCAATATCCTCTGATTAAAATTATTTTGATCACATTTACCTAATTCCCCTCTTTTTGTCCACATTGTTTCAGCTGTGAATCTCTTGCACATTCTTTGAGCTTCCTCTCTACCTTTTGGATCATTTACTCGCCCTGTGCCAAAATCACATCCTTTGAAGCAAATTGAAATCGAAGGATTGTACCATGAAAATAATTCTTAACACATAGGATAGCATGTACCACCTCCATACTTTGTCACATGAGCAGCTATTGTATTAATATATGATAACCTGTTGCCATTTATACAAAATAATATAAAAATTATATAAAATCATATTCTTCTAGACTACTCTATGCAATCGTTGATATCACTCAACTTCTTACCAATAACTTGAAATGCCTATTTATTAAGAAAAGTATACTCTTGTGACAATATCAGAAGCTCTCAATTAGCCAGTTCCTTCAACATGAAATATAAATTTATTCTTCTTGTGCTATATTTTTATCATTCTAGGCTTCTTGAATGATTCAGCCTATTAGGTTTAATTATATATAATACTTTTCTCTAACATTCTTCACAAAACACACACTAGTCAATAAATTTGACTTTGATCTCTCCCTTCTCTAATGCCAATACTTGTGTGGGACATGACTTCACAATCTCTTCTTTCTCTGACTAGGATAATTACTAGGTATTGTCAATTATGATCTCCTTTAAAAATAATAAGAATCCTATAATTACAGGTTCATGTCTAAATGTGGCTATGTTCACTGGGCTCCATTTGGCATGCATCTTACCAAATCCCTTCAAGGCATGACATCTGACATGTATACTTTGATTTTTTCCCAATTTTGTGATTGGAATTCCTACCTCTCTTCCATCTATTGGACTGAAAAATCGAACAGGTTTCACAGCTCCAGCTGAAATGTCTTCGAAATCAGGGACTAGATCCAATGATGTGACTTCTAATGGAATATCATTGTTATTTTTGGCCTTCAAACTAAATGTCACCTTATATTTTAGTTCATTCATGTTATCATAATCCACCTCCCAGTCATAAAGCATCTCATCCGCCTTAGATGAAATCAAAGGTATGAGTCCAAGTCTTTGTGATAAGAACTCATCTTAGAGTGGAGATGTGTTTTCGATGATATCAACAAAATGAATTGCCATTACCTATTAGTTTTTGAATAAAGTATTACAGGGACTTCTGCTATCATTACTCTCCTTAAGGCATTAGCATATGATATATCGATTTCGTAGAGGACGAACTTACAACGCTCTTCTGAGAGTTCCAATATTTCAATTTTTTAAGTTTGCTAATCTATAGCATCCTGAAATCGATATTACATTAATTAAATCTTTTATTATTTTTTTTAAACACAACAAAATGTCGAATTAGGAGAAAGTTGTCAACTAAGAATTGCTGGAAAATAGGAAAAAGCTGTAGGAAAGAATGTCTTAAGCAGGAAAACCTGGAAGCAATGTTGCAAGAAGAAAGCATAAGGCAATCCATAAGGAAACTGTATCAAAATCATTTTTGAATATTAGATTAATGATGACAAAAAGCTTAAACAAGTCATCAAGAGATATGGTGTCTAGCCATTGTAGGCTATTGATGAGGTGAACTTCTTCAAGGATGATAATACAATTATGCACTTCAAGAAACCAGAAGTACATGCTGCGTTTTAGAGCCATTCATTTGCAATATTCGGAAACCCAGAGACAAAAACATTTAAAGAATTGATGCCCGATATTATGTAATAAATTGGACCAAAGTAACTTCCTCTTTTATAAGAAATGATGGCAAGTTCATTACAAAAGGTATTGTGATGAGATAAAATAATTTTTTAGAATCCCAATGAAAAGATTTAGGAATCAGATGCCAAAGATGAAGAAGATGTACCAGAATTAGTTGGAGGAGACAACTTTGAAGACCTTTCAAAGCATGAATAATGAAAAAAACATTATTTACCCACACCATAAATATATTATTAAAAAACAAGAGGCAATAAAAATTCATTTTTTATTAATATTTCTAATGGATACTCAATTTTTCTATTTCTACTCCTTTGGCTTCCTTTCTTTTTTTGGCTTCTCTTCTTTTTTCTCCTCCTATTTTTGAGTTTCTTGGGGTTCCTTGGTTTCCTTTTTGGAGTCTTAAACTTCCTATTTAACTTACTTAACCTCTTGTTTCACTTATATATCTTGTTTTACTTCGTCACTTTATTTATCTTATTTAATTTATTATTTCTATTATTTGATATTTAATAACCTATTTTTTATTTCCTTCTTCTTAATCGGACGATGATTCACTTGAACTTTCGGATTAATTTTATTCCTTGGCCAATTTTTTCTATTCTTTGACTTCTTTTATAAATTCTTCGACTGACAAATTATATTTATTAGCAACCTGTTAGATTCTTTACTAATTTTATCTATTAATTTCCTCTGCTTATTAATTGAGTTTTTATATCTCCTCTTTGGTGAGGCTCTTAAATGGCTTTTCCTTATTATTCATACCATATTATGCGACATATAAATTGAATGCGGTCAATTTATTAAGAGGAGGAAGAGCATATTCGGCCTCTAAATACTTGGAGTGTTTTTAAACTTACTCGACTTAGCTCTGGTATATTTTTTCGTATCTTTCTTAATCCGCTTTAGGGATATTTTTCAACAATTCTCCAGATTATTTCAAGTCATATGGAATTTTTTTTTCTTCGCAGTACAATCCTAGAAATTTAGTTTATCTATTTGGTGCTCTTCGTATTTAATATTATTAACCCCATTAAATTATCGATTGCTTATATTTATTGAACTTATCCTAGATCTGTTACTGTTTCTCCTTTTCTAATTTATATAACGTTGATTGCGAGATATTCTCATATTTTTTAAGAAAAGCAGCCAACTTTAACTTCTCCGGTTTAGGTGGTAATGCGTATTTCCCTTTCACAAGAGTGAAATTGGCAAAATGATATAATCCTCTGAAATTCAACATTTAATAATAAATCATAATTTAGGTACTAGATATTCAGTTGTCAGCTCGGAAATTCTAGTAACACCTAATAATTGCATAGCCTTAATTAATTCTGCCTTTAGGATTTCAATCAACTTATCAAAACCATTTTCATCAATTACTATACTATAGAATACAGGCCTTCCTATAAATACACATCTGGCACCCAATGCCAAACATTTAACAATATCTGTTCCTTGCCTTATTCCACCATCTATGTAAACCTCATAATCTCTCCCAACTGCTTATATTATTTCAGGTAGAACATCAATTGTAGCCCTGACCGTATCTAACTACCTTCCCCCGTGATTGCTTACCCAAATTGCATTAATTCCTATGCTTTTAGCTTTGAGAGCATCTTCTGCACTCATTATGCCCTTAAGTACAATTGGTAGTTTTGTTTCTTTCTATAACTATTTAATTGTATCCCAATTTGTTGAAGCATCTTTTTAATCTTATCGAAATTTCAGTAGATCTGCCTCACTCTTAATTACAATATTTAATTTCTTGCATATTTTTTCAAGCACTTCTAACTTAGCCTCAGGTGGTAGTGCAAATTAACTTGTATTCCTCTCCTCTGCTTCCCTCTTTCCTATAACTGGAGTATCAATAGTAATTACCAATGCATGGTACCCTGACTCTTCTGCCTCTCTGACCAAAGCCAATGTTGCTTCTTTTTATCTAAAAATAGATTTAAATAGAGCTACTTTTATATGTATAATTAAAAAAATCTTATTCCATTTTAATTTATATTCCTAATATCACTTAAAGATTAAGTGGATAACGTGCTTACAGTATAAGGAATATTTTATCTTCCACAAACCTCAGCTGGGATGAGTTCCCCTTTAGGATGAGCCTAATTTGAATTAAAAATACTAATTTCATCATCGCTGTTGGTGCAACACCAATAGGAAGATTGATGGTATGTCCTAGTATTTTTGTCTTTGTGTCAATTACTGATACATCTCTCAATACTCTAGGATGTAGTTTTATCCTCTTGAATGCATTAATCTTAAATATTTTTAGGAATCTCTACATTCTCTTATTTAGTTAATTCTTCGTTGGCTCCAGTTTGGTAGTAATCAAATGCAGCCTTATCTGCACGAGAAGCAGCTAATTATTCTAGTTCTCTTCCGGAAACAAATTTCATAAAATAAATTTTTATGGTTCTAACCTAGAAGCAAAGAGACGAGTTAAATCAGGCAATCTTTTAATACTTGTAGATTTCCTACAATCAGACTGCGACTGTGTTTAAAGTGGAAGCTAACATCAAAGATGGTCAGATTGAAGCTGACCTTTTAGAAAAAAAATGGAATTCTATAGTTAGACTTTCAAAGAGGGTCATGACATTAGAATAATAAGTTGAGCTTCTCAATGAGTAATTGCAATAGGCTTAGAAGGGAAAAGTCAGCTTGAAGAGTATAAAGTTAATAATATACAAGATGATGTAGCGTCTTTAATACCTAGCGAAAAATATAGATTACAAGGTCACAAAGATGTTGTAAACTCAATATCATTTCATCCTTAATATTAATTGATTGCAAGTGGATCAGATGACGGTACAATAAAATTATGGGATTATGAATCTGGGAGTTTTGAGAAAACCCTCAAGGGTCACACTGCAAGTGTAAACTCAGTAGCATTCGATCCAACTGGTAAATACTTGAGCAGCGCTTCAGGGGTATAATATAATTATATAATAGGATATGTCATTAAAAATATGGGAACTTAAAAATTATTCATGTCTTAGAACTCTTATAGGTCATGAGCATTCAGTGTCATCAATTACTTTTTCAGAGGGAGGAGATTTTTTATTGAGTGCTTCGAGAGATAAAACAGCAAAGTTATGGGAGGTTAGTACTGGGTTTTGTAAGAGGACATTTAATAATCATGATGAGTGGGTTAGATGTGCAGTGTTTTCTAACGATTAAAAATAAATAGCAACCTGCACTTAAGATCAATTTATATTTATATGGTAAACTGATAATGGATAATAAGTTCATTAACTAGCTGGGCATGATCATGTGGTAGAATTTGTTAAATATATACCAGAACATGGAGCAAAATTAATCAATAAAACTTAATAATAAAATGGATAAATATATAATTTGTTAATTTCAACATCAAGGGATAAAACCATCAAAATTTGGAATACTCTAACTGGAGCATAATTATTCACATTAAGCGGACACGACAATTGGGTTAATGGTGTGGCATTCCACCAAGATGGAGTTCATATATACAGTGCATCTGATGATAAAACAATAAGAGTACATAATATTATTATCCGTAGGTCTGGAATTTAGTCTAACAAAAGTAAATTAAGAAAATTGAGAATGCACATGATAACTTCATTTGTAAGATAGCACTATTCTAAAATATATTGGCTTCTTGTTCGACAGACTAATCCATCAAAATATGGCAATTAACATGATTATATTTAATATAAAAATAATAACACATATATTTTATGTTTGACCAAAATGCTTCATTGGCAGAAAAAGCTAAACTGGAAACTTATTTGAAAGAAAAAATATTAGAAGCATTCAATATATTTATACAACCTGACAAAAAGGGATATGTTGATAAAAAGTAATTATAAAAAGTTATAATTAAGAGAAATACCCTACATAATGAGATATTTGGGAAAATTTCCAAGCGAAGCATAAGTATCGAAAATCATATTACCTGCAATAGAAGAGGATGAACCAAGTGATTATATTAGATATAGCAAATTTGAACCCTACATGTTATCAAGTATTATATAATATATGTTAAGTACTTAAGACTGATGAGTTCGACCCTGATGACATTGAAATAATGATGGCAGCATTTAAAATTATTGATTAAGAAAATAAAGGTTACATTGAATTGGAGTATATGAAAGAGTTATTAGAAAAACATGGGTACTTAATATTACAATCATATAGCATAGGATTTAGAGAGAGCGAAATGAAATCATTTGCAGAATTTGCTACACACAATGATCCTAAGTATTATTTATATAAACAAAAAAAGTGCAACAGTTTTTTATTATGAGGATTATTTACTTAGACTTCAATCATTTGTATAGAAGCATTTAGATAGTGTGATGAAAGGATACAAACCCTGAATATTATTTTTATTATTAATTAACAGAATGTCTAAAGTAATTTATAGTTCCGCTAAACCAGAAGAGGATGAACTTCCTTAAAATGATCAATCATAAATAGAGTATTTGAAGAAGAAATTACGATTAGCACAGCAAAATATCAAAAGTAGGATAATTTGTTTATAATAGCTGCTGAAAGCGAGATGAAATAACTAAGATAAGAAAATGAAAAGCTTAGATAATTAAATGCTGATTATGTGAAGCAATTAAATCAAATGGCAGCTGAAAAATATTAGAAAATCGAAAAAATAGTCGTATAGCAATAGTTTTTCGAATAAAAAAATTTTGATAATCAACTTAAGGATTTTATAAGAAAAATGACATCAAATTTCAATGGTTTAGAAAAATAGCATTCAAAGCTGATTGATCATTGTAGAGTTATGGAGCATGATATAATCTATTACAAATAAAGAGTCATAGAAGCAGATGAAATTAATGAAAATTTAAGATCTATTGGTAAATCCAACATTAGTGAGTTAATGGATGAACTAAAGTCCTTATGTAAATTAAAAAATTATAAAATTTAGAAAATAGAGTTGATTCATTAAGTGATGAATTACAATAAAGTAATTTCAAGTTAGCTGTCAAAACTGATGAATGCGAGAGAAAAATATAAGAACTGGAGACAGCTTCACAAGTGTAGGAGGATTTACTGAACTAAATTGATGAAATCAAGGCTAAGTAAAATAGACTTTTAAGTGAACATATTGAAAAATCAAATAAAGATGGAAAATTGGTAAAATTTACTCAATAATATAGATTTATTAATTAAAAATAAAGAGTGACTTCTTAGAACACGAAAGAAGACTAGCATATTAAGATGCAGCACATGCTAACTAGGAGAGGACAATCTATGCAGCGTAATATTTATAATATATAATTTTAATAATCTAGTAAATCTTAGTCTATGGAACACGAAATAGATGTGCTTAGAAATACTACAGAATCTTTTTTAAAAACCAACAAACACATATTTAACCTTGCAGGGCTTCCTAAGATATAATTTAAATGAATTATAATAAATTTTCTATATCACACAATCAAAAATTGCCTCTAAAATATTGGATAAATGTAATAGGACAGCGGGGATAATTACTAAACAAAATACAAACTAATAGCCCGTAAATTATTTAATGAAAGAAATTATGAAGAGGCATTGAAATACTATAGATTAAGTATTGAATATGAAGAATCAGGCCGTAATGAGTAAATTTAATATATTTGGTATATTTCTTCACAAAAAGTTAGTAAATGCTTATAGAGGCTGGGCTAATTTGAAGAATTGCAAAAAGAATACGAATAATATTATAAATCAGAGAAAGATTAGATCACACTATTTAACTTAGTTTTATTACACAGCCAACTATTTTAATTTGAAAAAGCATAAGAATATTTAGAAATGTTAACAGCAGAATATGAATCAAATATTTATCGGGAATCAAAAGTTGTTATATATTTCTACTAAAGAAAATATGATGAGGCAATTAAAGAATCAGAAAATTTAGATGAACCTGACGAATTTATGAGATATATTCGTGGTATTTTTCAAATTAAATTAGTCTAGATATAATATATTACAAAGAGAAATCCTCAAATTGATAAGTTAGCTGACCAATAATTGCATTTAATTCTGAAAGCTATAATAGATTAAAATGATGATTCTGATTAGTTGATTAGTGGATAAATTAAATATGATAAAATTCGCTAATAATTCTATTAAGATATAAAAGAAAAATAGATTAATTCAGAATACTTTTAGTTCAAGAGATATGCCTATTTCGAACCATTTGAGCAGGAATTTTTGTTAAGATAATCTGAATAGTGGAATTCGAACATTGCTCTATATATTAAATACTTTCATTAAAATTGGGGTTATCTAACATAAATTTAATTAAAAATTATCTAAATTTACAATACTCTCAAATATTAGATGTATTTTGAGGACTTCCTCATTGTGTTTAATTAATATAGTAACATATCATTATAACTTAAAGACTTTATTAAACTTAATTAATTAGATAAAGTCTAATTAGAATATGTTTAAGCCTATTTCAATAAGCTGGATAGTCAAATTTTAAGTGATGATGAAATTAAAAATTTATTTGATGGAATTGAAGACCAAATAGAGGATAGAATCGACTTCATAGAAAATTATTAAAAGGGATAGAATTAAACGTCTGGAACGGAAGATATGTCTTATTGATTAACTCAAGCGGATGAACCAGAATTAGGAAATATCAAAGAAGAACAATTACGAATTAGATAGGGGATTATAGATTCCTATTTTATTTTATTCAAGAGATAGTAAAAAGTGTAGAAAGAGCCTGAAATACTGACTAAAGAAGTTGTAAAAGACTTTATAAAATTTTCCTTAGTAAAAATTATATAAGAATAAAAATGATTATTCTCTATTCTTATTAATTTATTTTCTGATTTAATAATAAATGGATATTCAATTTTGTACTGCATCTTATTTTTTTAACATAAGTTAAAGATTTCAATTCGTAGTCTACGACTTTAGGGAGAAGCCGACATAATAATTGAAAAATACACTTCTAACATATCCAAACAATTAAATAAAAGAAACAAGTGAATTGGAATAACATATTAAGTATCCAGATGTCGCGACAGAAAAGTATTAATTCAAATTTATAGAGAGGAAACGATTGTAATTGCTTTTCAAGAATAGAAAGAGAAATTATAATTTTTTCCTTCCTTTTGAATCGACCGACTTATTTACTTTATTTCTATCTTAACATCTGGCCTTGTCAAGGTCTGAAGATAAGATCACTCTAAGCTCTGATAATCTCTAATAATTGTTTCACGACTATTAGAAATAATTCAAGAGACCCCAAAGAATGGGAAGAGCATAAACTATGATACAAAAGGAACCAAGCAGTGAACATATTTCGGTGACTGAGAATGAAATAAATCAACAAAAGGCCAAGCCTAGAGAGTTAGTTCGAAAAGATAGTATAGTTATTTAACACAAAGGAAGGAATCCAAGTGCCCCTGAGTTGAAACCATAAACCAAAGTATTTAGACTTATTATAATTAGCCTAATGTAAGCAATATTGATATGTTTTAATAATGCATATCCATATTAAGCATTTTCAACCAAGAGAAGTTTAGATAACTTTATGTAATTGTGGATACCTGTAATATAATCTTCTAAAACTATCCTTATCTAAACTATTTAAACTAAAGGAATAAATGTAATGTAATTGATATTAATAGATTTCCTTGATAAATCTTTTCCTAATGCTATAATTGATAACAAATTATACTTAGGAGCGGCAGAACATGCTCGGGATGTTGAAATGTTGTAAGATTAATTAAAAATAACCCATATTTTGAATGCCACTATAGAAGTGTAAAATTATTGTGAAAAAAGTAAATCAATTTACAATAATAGTTAATTATCTAAATATTAGAATTTATGACGAAGTATAGGTTTAAATCAAAGATCATTTTGAAGAAGCTTACCAATTCATTAATGATGCATTCGATAATGGTGGAAAAGTATATAGATTATTCTACTTTAGATATTAGTCCATTGTGCATAGGGAAAAAGCAGAAGTGCATGCTTTGTTACAATGTTTTTAATGAGAAAATTCAACTGGGGTTTCGAGTAGGCATATGAATACGTAAAAGATAAAAGAGATGTAGTGTAAATAAATGATGGTTTTATTGAATAATTATAATAATTAGACATTAAATGAATCATAATAACTCTTTCGCTCTATTTAAGATTCCCTCAGAATCTATCTTATAATGAGCTAGAAGGGCACTAGGTGATCCACTTCTTGGTACATGAGTCACTCCCTATCCAAAAATTTTAATATCAGTCTAATCAGCAAGGGCAGATGACACAGCCTCTATAGAAAAATAATTTATAATGTTTACCAAAAATTCCTCCTTAGAGATAATGATCTTCTACTGTAAGGATTGTCTTAGATGTCACATTCTAAACTTCTTCCAACAAGGTTTATCTATCAACAGGTTTGATACTGAAAATATCTATGACTGTAGCATCCAATTAATTTGCTACCTTCAATGCCTCATGTAATGTGACTCCTCCAGCTACAATTACAATAGATTTTCCTCTTTGAACCACCTTAGACTTTCCAATCTCAAATTTGTCGTGGTTACCATATAAAATGCTGAAATCAGGTCTGCTTGTACGTACATAACAACATGCCTTCTCATTTGCCACTAACTCTATAGCTCTTTCAGCAGAAACTCCGTCACTTGGATATAACACTACTGATCCTGGAATTGATCTAAACATGGCAAAATCCTCAAGTGCCATCTATGAGGGACCTAAAAATATAAATTAAAATTAATTACCATCCTCTCCAATAGACACTCCTGAGTGGGATCCAACAAATTTAACATAGCTATGACTAATTCCTCCCATTCTAATCTGATCGTAGGCTCGTGTGAAGAAACATCCAAATGCAGAAGTGAAAGCAACCTTACCTCTACATGCTAATCCTTATGCCCATCCAACTACATTTTATTCAGCAATAAATCCTTCAACGAAATTACTTGGAACTGCCTCTTTATATGTTAAAGCAAATGTTGAATTTTTAGTATCACCATCCAAAGATACAATTTATCTATTTGCATCAGATTTACTCAATGCAACCAAGGCCTTTCCATATGCCTTTCTGGTCGATATTTTTGCATCAGAAGCATAATCTACCTCTAGATGGAATTATTCATGTGTTGGCCAATCCAACTATTCTGGCTCAACAGGATTTACTACGAAGGTATTATTCTTTTAAAGAGTCTTCAAATGATCGACATGAGTTAATGGAAGAGCTGTTCCATGAAAATTTAATTTATCTTCAACACCTTCTAAATATTTTCCTTTAAATGTCTTTGCTAATATTACTGTCGGTTTGCCTTTAAAGTTCCTAGCCTTAGAAATAATTAAAATGATTTTTTACTTTTTCAAAAGCCTCATAAACTTTAGGGATATTATGCCCATCTACAGTATATGTCTACCAGCCAAAAGCTTCAAATCTTTTTTTGTATGTTTCAACATCATGGGCTAAAGATGTCTCTTATGATTACCCTAACCTATTGATGTCAACAATAAGGGTCAGGTTATCTAATTTGTAATATGAGGACAAATGAGCTGCTTCCCAGATTGACCCTTCTGCACTCTCTCCATCTCCAATTAATACCCAATATCTATTGTTAATCTTATCAAGATATTTTGATGAGTAAGCCATGCCACCAGCAACTGATAATCCCTGTCCTAACGATCCTGTAGCTACGTCAACAAAAGGAAGTCTTAATTTTAAGAGAAAGAGAGAAAAAAATTATTAAACAAACTAATACCTTGGTGTTGGATGGCCTTCCAATTCTGAATCGAATTATCTTAACCTTAGCAATTCGGCGGGATCAATAAAACCTGCTATGGACCATGCAGCGTATAAAATAGGTGCTGCATGACCTTTACTCAACACAAATCTATCATTACCGAAGTTCTACACTATGAAATTTAAATACTTTCGGATCTTTTGGGTTGTAGTGCATTCCCACTTTAGTGAAGAAAAGAACCGATATTAATTCTGCCATTGATGAGCATGAAGTTGGGTGTCCACTCTTAGATGCAGCTGTCATCTCAATTGAATGAATTCTTAGTTGATGAGCTTAGATCCATAAGATATTCATATTACCTATATCTTATAATTGCTAGGCATCATATTCAGGTTCCTATTTTGGAGCTTTAACTTTCTTAGCCTTCTTTGGCTCCTCAGGAGGGAAATCCTTTTTTGTAGCTGCTCTTCTAGTTCTTGGTCCATCATCAGACATTTTTTGGATATTAATTAAAAATATTAAATTTATTTTGCCATATTATCATTTCTTTTATTCTGTGCTTTGATTGTACTTGTGTTTAGCCTCATAATATCCAAATTCAGATGGTAACCTATAACTTCCTGGAGCGGGAGTTCTTTCTGATTATATTTATTATATAAAAATACCTTTTCCAGTTGATCCTGTTCTTCTTTCCTCCTTTGGAAAACTTCGAACTCCTGAACTATGGAGAGTGCTAACAAAATATTTTCCATCCTTAGATATTCCAGTTGCATTCTCAATTTTATAGTTACCTGGAGCTGGGGCATACAAATTTGATGCTTTAACATAACAAAAATATAAATACAGAAGTCTTTAGGAAATCTTTTAGATCTTGCTGGATTGATTATTGTAGCACAAGAATTGCTGTATTTTGATAGTGGATATCGCCCCTTCTCATTGATGGCTGGTAGTGGATTGTATTGTCCTGGTCCTGGAACTCCTTTAGTTAGAACCATGAAATCATTCTCAAGTTTTGGTCTCATAGTGTATCTGGTCTCACTCAATGTGGATCCAAGATCATATTTTCCAGGAGCTAGAGGGAAAAAAATTAATAAAAACAAAATTGAAACCTGGATTCTTGACATTTAATCCACCTAATATTCCGGTGCTTTCCATTTTTTCTCTGCTGACCCCGAATGGATATCCTTTCTTTTTCTTTAGATTTTGTTCGACATCTCCTGGTAGATTATACGTTTGTGGACTAGGAGTAGGAACATTAACCTTAGTGAAATCAACTCTTTGATATTATAAATGTAAATATATTACTTTGATCCCTTGCCTATTCCAGCTGCTCTCTTCTCAATTTATGAAGGTAGGTCATAAAATGCTCTAGAACAACTTAAAAAATATTATGATTTGTACTTGACAGTATAGCCTAATTGACCAAAACGCTCTGATTTAGAAAATGTCCAAAGGTTTTTGGCAGTGCTATGATTGAGTGGAGATCCGCTTATTTGCTAACAGGTGGAAACAGTTACGGACATATAAATTTTTGTTTATGTATATATTTATGTAAATAATAAATTTAATTCAAAGATAGATGTCTTATATACGCTCTTCAATATCAACCTCCTTATTTTTATTATTGTTCTTTTTTTTGTGCTGCTTATTTCTATACTTCTTTTTTACAACCTTCTTGATATATTTTGTGTCTAATTCAGTGAGTTCTTATTTGGGAACTTCAATTTATTGTTTCTATTGATTTGTATAAATTTTATACCTCTTATTATTCTTATTCTTATTCCTATACCTATTCCTATTTTATTTCTTATTATTTATTCTCAGGTTCAATATCAGAAAGTTCTTCTTAGGATAACTCCATAGATCTTTAAGAATTATCATCTTGCTCTTAATTGTCTTCTCTAAGTTCATCTCCTGAATTCTCATTCTCATCATTTTCATTCTCTGAGTCCTCCTTTTCTTAATTCTTTTAATATTCGTCTAAGTAATCTAAATCGTTTTCTTTATGTAATTCTTTTTTAACAAAACCTGATGCTTTTACTTCTAAATCTAATTTTTTCTCAATTTAGATAGAATTTAAATCAATATGGGCCATTTCATCACATTTGAATTTTCTATGAAAGAAAGTATTCAAACAATCCAAGTCTCTCTAAAAATAGTAATCTGCATTAAGGTGGGATGTTGAAACCATTTAAGGAAAATCGATAACTCTAATTTTAAGGTCATCAGTGATCATAAGATTGAATTCATTCAAATCAGAATGTATAAGTCCAAACTGAGCAAATTTCTCTAATAATTCAATACATTATTTAAAAACTGGATTAGGATCCTAAATCGAAGCTACATTACAAAGAGTGTATCCATTAATAATTGACATCACTATGCCATGTCTGTTCCAATCAATAGGGGTGGGTGTTGGAAATCCATTTTTGTACAAAGCTTCCATGTAGGCAAATTCCTTTACACTGGCTAGTCTACTCAAATATAACCAGTTATATTATGTTCTATGTTAGAGATAATCTCTATTCTTCTTAACTGTTCTAAATGAAGTTCTGCCCAATCTTGCCAATTTCAGGACTACAACATTTCCATCCGAGTTTTAGCATTTATAAATATCAGATTCCTTTCCCACTCCAATCTTAGTCAATACTTTAGTTATGCTTCCTCTTTTATAAAACACACTTAATGCCAAATAATCATATCCTAAATATGTTAATTTGTATCCATCATCTATAGGGTAAATAATAAAATTACATTTTTGTTTTGTGTGGGTGACTAATTTGTTTTTAAGAAGGTTTTGTAAAATGACAAAGGCATTAGCTCTTTTAACTTTTGATATCTTCTCAACTAATGATCCAGGCACATATTCGTGATTTCTCATTCCCATCTCTACTGCCAAAAGAACTCTAAGTTCATCTTTGGTGATGTAGGCCAGGTACTATTTATATAAATATCAAAAAAATACAGATGTGTCTAATCTCATAAATTAATTTATGTTTAAACCATCATAATTTAGAATATAATCATTGGGTCACTGCGCGTACGATCCTAACTACAATCCAGTATTTATCAAATATATTTGATAGAGATTCAACTACATGGGCTCAGAGGACTATTTTCAAGATCAAGAAGATTTGTAGCAATCCAAATTGGAAGAATAAATGTTGTAAGCAATCCAATAGTAAAATCTTTCCATGTCCGAGAAGGAGATATTGACCTTTGCATTATTTTAGTAGAATAACTACAAGAAAAAGGTATCTTTGTATATTTAAAATAACACATTTTTTTCATTCCCTTTTTATAATTAGAAAGTATTTGATTCTGCAGATTATTATATGAAACACCAACCAGTGAAGACTATCGAGTAATAATAAGAAGATGCTTTGTTATTGAGATATGCAGTCCAAGAGTTGAGCTACAAGGCTCCCTTGACTAAAAAACAAAAAAAATAATTCGACTCCGCAGACTATTTCCTTAGTCTTTACAAAGCTTGATAAATCCGTTTTAAGTTTTATTTATATATAATGCTAAAAAATATATTCCTCATCGCCTTATTAGCGTCGGCGGTATTCACTCAAGACGCAGTAGTAACACATTATGACTTAGACGGAAATGTTATTGCAGAAGAAGTGTAAGCCGTAAATGAAGAAGTAGCTTCACCAATGATGGGGGACGGAAACGAAATGGCTGATAAGACAGAATTACACTCATCTCCAATAAATGAAATAAGTGATGCTCCATAATAATCAAATTAATAATCAAATGATTCAATGTTAGATGATGGTTTTGATGCACCAATGATGGAAACCGATTCACTCTAAGCATCATAGGACTCAAACGATTAGTTGATTCAATCAGAAGTTAATTTAGAATCCGAAGCATAATCGAAATAATAACTTGATGAATAATTGAATAGCTAACCAGATACCTGGACCTCATAAGTAACCAGCTCAGATGATATCACAGGAACCGATTTACAAACATCAATTGATGATTCAGCAAATCAAGCACAAGATTCCACTTCCAATGGATGGGGTTAATCAGATATCAATTAATAAGAAAGCACTACTTCAGCATGGGAGTAAGCAGACATTGTTGATACAGCAAAATTAACTGATGACTCATTATAATAAACAGAAAGCCAAGATGCTTGGGTCTAAGCAGAAACTAACCTTGAAACTGAGGCTGAAGCAGAAAAGGCTAAAAGACGAAAGAATACCTAACGTAACTTTATTCCTATCTATTATAAATAGCTGATTCCACCCTTAATGAATAAGAAGCCGCAGCTTAACCTAATATAGCAGAAAATGTTGCCACAAATCATGAAGAAAAAGTGAATGAGGGTGAGGAAGATTCACCTCACTCTGACAGAGATAGAGAAAAGCCCGCTCCTCCAGGTCATGAGGAACAGGTTAATGAAGAAAATGTTGATTCACCTCATTCAGATAGAGATAGAGAAAAGCCACATGGTTATGAAGAGGGCGAAGAGGACCATGGGCATGATGCTGATCATGAAAGCCATGACGATAATGAGTTACAATCCACAGAATAATCTGCAAAGAATTTAGTTTAGGGATCATGCATTATCATTTACTCATAATGCCAATTCAAGGGAGATTAGATGGAAGTCTGCTAATCATTGAGCGAGATTGAGTATATCAATCAAATATAACTAGGAAATTCCAACATGACATAATGTCTATCTACATTCCAAAGGGATTAGGTTTGACCGTTTACGATAGCGAAAACTTTGAAGGAAAGAGCCATAAATACACATCTTCATAGAACTGTCTTAAGTACCCATTATCATTTGCCTAATTGTCATCGAAAAAGTCCAAAAAGCTTTCCCACAACAATCTCAGGAGAAAGTGAAATTATATTAAAAAAATAAATGTCATAATCTGAAACCATATTAGCACTCAAGTAATAAAATTATGAGCAAACCAAACAAATCGAGTAACTTCTCAGCAGAATCGATTTAATCACGAAATAAAAGAGGAATAAAACTTCCTCAGCATCACAATTGAAAAGGTTAGAATATGCATACTCCAAAAAGAAAATGCATGATGATTTGAAGGAAGAAGTATTAATTTAATTCATAGTTACTAGTTAGAGAAATAAAGAAGTCTTATTATTGATCAAACTCCCTTATTGAGAAACAAAAATTACATAATGAAGAATAGATTGAAGGAATCCGTGAAGAAATCATTAGAATCAGTCAAATATTTCAAGAAGAGGGAAGCTCATAATGTGAAAGCATTAAGCGAGTAATTAGAAGCAAAAATAGATTACTTATAAAATGAAGATATATCTGCTAAAAGAAATAAAAAGTATAACTTTTGTATCCAAATTTAAGAAATGAGGTTAAAATAAGGGAGTATGAATCGAAGAAAAAGTATCAAATGTACTGGAAAGAGAGGGAAAATAAATTTAAGGAGGAGTAATAAATTTAGAAAGAAACTATCCAAATGAGCCTTGAAAAATAAAAAGAATTTCTAAAAGCCCTTGAGTATTAAGAAATGAGAACACTGTAAGAATTGCAAAAAAGTGAGCAATTAAATTAAAACGTAATTAAAATTAGTATCCAAAGATGAGATAATAAATAAAAGATGCATAAACACTTAGTGTTAAAGAGTATGAATAAAAATATGGAAAGCCAAAGGAATCAAAATTCAAGAAAATAATGGATTTGAAGGCTAATTCTTGAAAATATTTAATATCAAGCTCCATATTTTGGTAGTTTACCTGCGTTGAATAGTATTTCTCTCCAAAAACTCGATAATCTTATTGCATTATTTCTTATATAATGGCCTTCTTAATTAATTTCTTAAAAGTTTTAGATTCTATCAATTCTGTTTTAATAATTATTGTAATGTATCAATGCCAACTGATTTGATTTTCTTTGTATCTATTCAAATTTAAACTAATTCTTAGATTATAAGGGAAATTCTATATTATTATGAAATTGTTTAATGTTCTTAATGATAAAAAATATGTGGTGTTTCTGAAATGACTCATATAAATGTATTGCATCATTTATTAAATTTTCATTTTATAGTTCTATTATTATGAGATCGTTTTCTTTTATTAAATTATTTGTAATTATTGATGATTGAGGTATATTGAATTATTTATATTGGTCTTGTTCTGATATAATCAAAGTCTTTAATCCATTAGATATTTATTTATACTCTGTGGCGTCTTCAATAAATTTTATTTCTAAAACTTCCTCTTCATCATTATCTTTTTACTATTCCTCTACATGAGTTTATTATTTATTCTCATTAAATTTTAGACCCATCAATTCATTTATAATATTATCCTTCTCTTAATGTAAGATAGTGGTATTTCCTTGTATGAGAAAATGGTTGATCTTCTCATAGAAATCAGTGATTATTAATAATTATTTTGCCATTAATATGTATATTAAATTTGCTGCTGCCTCAATAATTTTATTTGGAGGAGCTTCTTATGCATCATATCAATACACTTAATTGTAGAGATTTAGAGCAGAATTCGATTAAATACCCGACAAAAAGGCGTTTCTCTATAATGTTCATCAGAATGCAGCATATCAATATGATAGATGGTTGGATTCTTATGAGAGCACAACTAAAATTTCTGATTATAGATAATTCATAGTTCAATTTGCAAAGGGAAAAATCCTTGAAACTGGAATAGGAACATCAAGAAATTTAAATTACTATTTACCAGGAAGTGATGTAACAGGGATAGATTGGAGTCCAAATTGTTTAGAGTTTGCAATCATGAAAACAAACCCTATGTTATAAGTACGATATCTCCTTTAAGATGCTGAAAATATTTAATTTCCAGATAACTCATTCGATACGATTGTGGATACTTTTGGATTGGAATACTATTTAAATCCTGAAAAAGTTCTCAATGAAATGAAAAGAGTTTGTAAAAAGTAAACAATTCATAATTAGGGGAGGCCAAATATTGATTTTAGCAAGTGGAAAGAGCTCTCATGATTACCTCAGCTTATTTGTTGAATTAAAAACTCCCTTTTATTTGAATAAAATGGGGTATTTTCCAAATAGAGATTGGAGTCAGATCATTAGGAATTGTAATATGAAAATCACATTTGAGGAGAGAAAAGTAAATGGATCAATATATTGTTATATTATTGAAAATTAGTGAAAATAGTAAAATATGTTTTTTTAATATTTCAAATGCATTATAAAATTTAAATAAATTTTTCTGAGCCATTTCTATGATGAAGTACGACATTAAATAGGAGAATGATTAATCTCAAAGTCAGCTTTCATATCTTAACAAAGTATAGACTTTGGAGGGCTACTAAATCTATATGCAGACAACTGTATATGATTATGTCCCAAATGAAAAAAATCGATTTATTTTTGGAACAACTCATGTTTTTATTGATAAATAGGGAATTAAGTGCTACAAGACAGATATTGTGAGTTTGGAAAGCTTTAATAAAGAAGTGGCTCATTGGAATTAATAATTTTATGATCGAATTATTGATGTACTATAGAAATAACCTTAAGGAATCATGTAAATATTTATAAAATTTTTAGATACTCCTTTTATGAGGCAGATGAAACTGAGTAATATCCATGCGATTTTATATTACAAATAAATGAATTATTATTTCCAAATAGCAGAAATAAGTCTGAGGTAACTTTGTTGAGACTGTATTTGAAATACTAACCATAACTATCGAATTTGGATTAGCTATTTAAAATTTGCTATGATATGGTGGATAATAGAAATGCGAAAATCAATAAACTCGAAATCAAAAATAAGGAAATATAGGACAAATACAATATATTACTTAAAGACATAGAGAAGTAATGTTAGAAGTTTAAGGAAAGGGAGAATGAAATACTTTAAAAATTCGTACTACTTTTGAATGAGAAGAAAAAGAAAATAAGGGAATTATCAAATATAAATGGTTTATTAAAGGATGTAGAGATAGATTATTAGGATGATGTTCCCTATTTATCAGATAAAGAAGATAAAGAATTAGACAAGGAAATACAACAAAGATAACCAGAATATAAATAGATTGATTTCGCGTCTTAGTTTGTAGTGAGTCAACCATTCGATGCATACTTTAGTTAGGCCTAAATCTAGTAAAAAAAGAATGTTAAAAAGAGTTGATTTTTTTGTAAATATTATCAATTTTATTATTCTTCAAATTACAAAATAAATATTGTATGTGGATAATAGCTTTATTTATCATCGGATTTGAATTGATAGGTGATTGAAACTTGAAATCCTGAGACTTGAAAAACACCCTAATTTGGATTATAAATTCCATACCTCTAATATTCCTACAATAAAGTTAGCAGGTGAAATTGGACTTTCCTCTGATACATATCTCAATAATAATGGATTTTCATCTCTAATCAAATACTCGTTATTTTTATCTTTAATTCTTTCAAGAGAATCGGCTTGTTTTCCAAATAAATGTTTCCAAAACTTATATTTGTTTACAATTATACTATTCCTTAAATAAATTTCAATTGCTCTAAAACTTTAGTTTCTCTTTTATTTCTTTCTCTTAAGCAAACCACTTCATAGAGTCTGATTCCCACATTAGATCCCAATTATTCCATTTTCTAATTTATAGTAGTGTAATCATTTCCGTATTTTCTTTTTAAAAGAAGCATGTATTCGGAGAATAGGTAACTAAATGTGCAATAATTAGTCTCAGGTCTGAGTGTTCTGAGATTCCTTTCAAGCATCTGATTTTAATATTTGTTATTCATTTAATAATTAAATACTTTTTCACTATTTAATCATTTTAATCAGATTGTTTTATCAATTGTCTCAAGTAATTGTACTTCTGCTTCATATCCATATATAATTTGAACAGCTAATCTAAACTATAAGATTGGCTTGCTAAATTTGGCGATGTTCGTAATTTTAACTATGGTGTTGGTAATTGAGGCAACCTACAAGGGGAAACGTAGCATTTTCTTATTTATTATGCTTTCCTTTGGGTTAATTCAGGACTAGCCTAGATTTATGTTCTAGATGTTGGACTAATATTAAAACTATAACTCTTTCTCTTATTTTCTCTAAAGGAATCGGAAAATTTCAACTATATTTGTTATTCTGATAGTATGAATTTGTATTCTTTATATATCTCTTCTGTTATAAATTAAAATTGTTTCAGCGGAATATTCAATTCCTTTTATATATGTTGATAATTTTAAAGAACTAGGTTGCTTTATTGCAATTTTAGACTCCTATTCGTATAGTCTAATGCTGCCCAAAATCGTTTTCTTCTTAATATTAATAAGTTAGGGTTACCTATAGAAATAGCATCCTATATTGTTCAACACTACATGCATCAACTATGAATTCAATTATTATAGTTCTAACTCTTTGAGTATTTTGAAACATTCTTTTATTTTAACTCCTCTCTACCATATTAATTTAACAGCTTTTAACTTATTTATTACACTATTCATAAAAAATCAAATACAATAAAATTTCATAAAAATTTATACACTTTTATAATAATAGATAATACTAATAGAGATTATATTTAAAAAAATGAATTAATCATTAGTTTGTTGCCCCTATAATAAGGATCATAAGATGATGTAATCAAGATTGAAATTTCATATTGCTAATGAGTGTACAGAGAAGAAACTATACGGCCAGCTTTATAAAAATTGCCCTTATAATTACTATCACATCATAAAATTGGAGGTCATTTAAAATTCTATATATTTAGGATTATGAAGAGCATATAACTATTTGCGATTAAAAGATTACCTTTCAACCTATAGATTAAAACTTTGTTGAATGCTAAGAAACCTATGATTTGGGTGATTGGGGCAAATAATAGAATGATAATTAATAAAACTAATAAATATTAGAAGATACAAAAGAAATGTAGCTGTTAACAGGATAGTTTGAGAATATGTTAATTAATCACCCATAAAGTATATGGGATTAAATCTGGAAGGACTAGGGATACCTGTGATAAAATAACATAATTAATATTTTTGGCATTCTTAATAATATTATTAATCTCTCTTAATAATATTAATTAAATGAATCTTTTGATTTCTTTTGCTTTAATTGTGGTGTCTACCTCAAAATGTGCATTCACTGTTGATCCAAATGATAACCCAATAGAGACTGACTAGGATCCTTTCGTATTAGGGGAGGTAGAGTCATGCCCATTTTTCAATGATCAGCCTGTATGTTGTATACAACAACAGGTCACTTCGATGGTACGTGATTTTAAAACTATCGATGCCACTTTCGGTAGTGATGGTGGTGGCTGTGACATGTAATTAAATAATCTAATTATTTTTTTTTCAAATAGATGTGGTTCAAATATGAAAAGATTTTGGTGTCATTATACTTGCAATCCAAATCAAAGTGATTTCTTGAAGGTATTGGGAAAAATCAATGTGACAGATCCTTTGGATCCTAAAAAACTTCTGGAGGTATAAAATGTTCAGCTATCTGTTAATCCAGAAGTAGCATGCGTATAAATTATTTATATCTTTAAATAGGAAGTCTTCTCTTCCTGTAAAAGAACATCATTTGCCTCTCAGGTATCTGCAATGTCGACACCAGGAGGATTCTTTAAATTTCAAGGAGAAAATGCAATCACACAGGGTGGGCAATATATCGATGTGGTGTATCAATAAAATAACTCCTTAAAATTTGATAATGTGGCTCTATGTAATCAAACATACACCAACAAGACAATTGATGAGAACGGAGTAGAACATACTTGGGATGATTTTGGATATGAAATCAAAGAACAATGTGGCTGCAACACATGTGAATTACAGTGTGCTTCAGAATAAATTCTTTACGAGCCAACAGGTAGAATTAAAAAATAAAATTAGGAATTTTTTATGGATTTGATTATTACTATGTTTTACTTGCTTGGAGTTGGGCAATTTTGTTTGCTATTGGAATAACAGTCTACAGAGTTTGCACCCATAAACATGCTACTAAAGTTATGTTATAATTGTGATATATCATTTATTATATTAATTGTTCTTTTTGTGAAGTAAGTATCTTTCGTAAGATGTATCCATTTCACTCTACTATTGTTATGTTGGTCTACTTACCGGTGGAGGAGCTTGATGTCTTTCTCTTTCATTATGATAATTATTATTAGGCTATGGTATTTGTTGAGGTTAAGGAAGTTGTTAGAATTATTAAACTTATGGGATTTGTTATTACTATTACATATACTATTATTATTGTTATTGCTATGGCTATTATCCATAATTAGTAAAATCCATTTTAGGAACATTAAATTGCGTCTGTCTATATATCTAATATTTAAATAATTATATATACGCTTAATTATTATTCTTAATTCATAATTTGTGATATCAATTTCTCAACTAATTAGTTTGATTAGATGAGCTAAGTTTGAACTATGGTGAATTATCTTGTTTTCTCTAAGCTTGAACTTCTCTTATCCCCAATCTATCTTTTTAGCTACTCAATCTCTATTAGTTATTCCTAAACTAGTAATAAATAATTATTATACTAACTCTTTTTTGACTCATTACTTCATTTTTATTTATTTCCAAATCAACCTATAATTTATGATTTTAATTCTTTAAATCTAAAAGCTACTATTAAATTTGAGTATTTTGTTAAAGTAATTGCATATTTTTATTCTAAAGATCTTTTAGTTCATTTGAATTATTCGCAGTTGTCTACGGTCGCTCTTGATAATTCATAACTTGAAATTAGGGGCAGGATTGTTTGTTTGTGTAAGGAGAATTATTTTTCGAGTTTTTGGCAAAATTAGCGAAATCTTAATAAATAGAGCTTTCATCCAATTTATCATTCGACTTCTCTTGTTTATAACTAATTCTAGCTTTAGGTTAGGCGTCTTATTCTTATTGAATAAACTTCTAAAACAACTTATTTCTTTATATCTGATTGACATCCACATCAATAGGAAGCATAGCTAACGATTTTAATTTAATGTTTATTTATTTATAAACTCATTCCTATTCACCCATGGGTTTAGCAGATTCTCTGAGTAATTGTCTGAGTCTATCTATATTCTTTCCCTATAAACAGGTAATGTCAACCATGACAGCACCAACTAAATATGGATCAATATTTGCGGCTGGCCTTCTGTCCTCAAAATAACTATAAAAAATTTATGAATAAGTTTGTACCCCTATCCTAATTCCTTTGTAATGACAGGCACTCTTAATGAGCCACCTCTTGATCCGTCACCCCATGTGAATTTCTTATACGATCCTGTTTCATGTCTTCCTGTTAATCTTTTATCGTTATTTGACCCATATAAATCCAGAACCTCAGCATGTGTTGAATCTAACTTGGGAATGATCTCCTTGATGATATATTCGTATCCTCCTGCCTCTCTAGTTCTCTTATTTGAGAAGTTTGTGTGTGCACCCGATCCATTCCAGTCACCTTGGATTGGTTTAGGATCATAATTTATGTCAACTCCGAATTCCTCACCAATTCTTTCAAGGATATATCTGGCAAGCCATAAATGGTCACCGATTTCAATACCATGGGCAATACCGACTTAGAATTCCCATTGTGATGGCGCTACTTCAGAATTAATTCCTGCAATTTTTAGTCCTGCATTTAAGCATGCTCGTAAATGGGCTTCAGCTACAGCTCTTCCGAAATT
The DNA here is from genome assembly GCA_016759055.1 of Paramecium bursaria. Taxonomy (NCBI): domain Eukaryota; phylum Ciliophora; class Oligohymenophorea; order Peniculida; family Parameciidae; genus Paramecium; species Paramecium bursaria. The sequence continues at coordinate 9,729 of VMTU01000027.1, read as the reverse complement.
GTTTCTCTCACCGATTGAGCAATAATATCTTCCTTAAGGATAGGGGAATCCTCCAGTTGGCCAACCTAGAAAAGAATAAATTTTTCTTCTTTACCTAAAGGCCAGATGTGGGTTGTTCCTGTTCTCTTCAATAAGAAATATTCTTATTCTATTCCGAACCAAGGTTCATGCTCTTTGGCTTCCTCCATAATTTGGTTGGCCAAATTTCTGAAGTTATATCTCGCTGGTGTTGTCTTGTCTTTGAGATAGGTTTCACAAAGAACTAACAAGTGTGGCTCACCTCTGAATGGGTCCTTAACGTATGTAACGGGCTTAAGGTAAATTTCAGAGTCTCTAGTGATGGCTTACTCGGTTGAGGAGCCATCATATGTCCACCACTCCAAATCTTCCAAGGACTTAATTTGTTATTTATAGACCTATTGTGTGGATACATAAATACCTTGGTTTTAGAACGTAAGTGCTCACCTGTACCATCAAGCCAAATGTATTCCGCCAAGACGACCTCCTTCTAGACTTATTAATCTAATTTGTAATAATTGAAATCTCTAAGATGCTCAACTTGCTCTGACATTGATGATACTTTTTTTTTATTTAATTTATTACTCAATAGGATTTGTTTTATTAGATATATAGTGAGATTTATAAGAATACACGTAATTATTATAAAATTCAAAAATCATACAAATATTGTATAATTTTGAAGAATAGTGGGTCACAAACCGTTATATTTAGAAAATATGGTAATAACAAATCCGTATAGGGATGGCTAAGTTGTTCTGGGTTTATTTTTTATTGCCAACGCTTTGAAGTACTACTTCTTGCAAATAGAATAGATACATAGATTTTATAAAAATTTATTTACCATTCTAAAATTCTTGTATCTGAAAATATTTTCTTTTTGAGAAATTATATATGTAAATGTATATCAGAAGCTCCTAGTTTACCCTAGTAGGTTGTTGGATGCATGATATTTTCATTTTACTTATTCTTATTGGAATTATTAATTACATGATTTTGTATTTATAATAATTTTTTCAGAAAATAAGAATACAATATAAATTAAATGTCAGAATATAAGAAATACCATAATTATATAAAGTTTTATAAAAATAAATAAATATATTTTATAAAATATACATATTACTTTGCTATAATACATAATATTAAAATTTGCATATTTTATTAAAAATGACAACAGAATAAGAAATGTAAGAAATTGTCAAGAAGATTTCTAACCCTAATGATGTCTTGTATGAAATAAAGATCAATACTGCAGAAATAATATTCAATAGACCAAAACAATAGAATGCATTTAATGGTGGGATGTATTATCGATTCCTTGAATTATTGACATAAGCTGAATAAGATAAAAATGTTAGAAGTGTGATTGTTAGAGGCAATGGAAATGCTTTTACAAGTGGTAATGATCTTAACAATTTCTTCCAATTTGACTTAAGCAATGCGAATGTAATTTCTAATATCTATCGTAGACAAGAAAATTATTTGCCTCATTTAACACTAAAATGTTGTAATAATTAGTTGAAAAGGTTGTGAGATATGAAAAGCCATTAATCGCCTTATGTCATGGACCAGTCATTGGTTTTATATTTCCTTTAGTATCTTAATTTGATCAAGTTTTTGTCAACTAAAGATACATATTTTTTCGCTCCTATGCTATTGTTTGGATAATCGGTAGAATTGACAGGATCCATTAGTTTTCCTAAAATTTTTGGAACCGCAAAAGCCTTTAGCTTACTCATCAATTGCGAAAAATTATCGTCCCAAGAAGCTATTCACTATGGATTTGCTTAAAAGATATTCGATACAAAGGAATAAATGTATGAAAATGGAAAATTAGTCTGCTAAACACTTAATCAAATGAATTAATTGTCTCTCTACAAATCAAGATAGTTAATCAGAAAGTGGGGTTAAGAGGAAATAATAGAGGCTTCGAAATAGGAGCTATTGAACGTAAAGAGAATATGGGAGTCAGATACATTCTTGGAGGAGGCACAAAGTTATTTTATGAAAATAAAATAAAAGGCAAAGCTTTGAGTAATTCCAATATTAAATAAAATTTAAATAAAATTATTTATACATGCTCATCTTATTATCATAATTATTTATATAATACCTAATAAATGAGGGATTAATTATCCAAATATCGATATATAGTTGATTACAAAATTAAATATCTTAAAAATAAATAAAAATATAAAAAGTATGAATGATAATAAAGGTATTATCCATTGGCTGTTTTTAAAAAAATGGCATCCAGTACCCACTGTTGCAAGCACAGTAGCTTTATTTTCGATAATTGGAGTTTTGTTCTTGATATTAGGAATTGTGATCACAGTTATTAACAACTAAATAATTGAGGTTTCATTACATAAATACAATGCATAAGTTGATTTCAATAACGAAGAGTAATGCGTTCTAAACAACGAAACAAAAAACTATACATGTACCGTTGATTGGGTTTTACCTGAAATAAAAGCACCCATCTACTTTTATTACGAATTAGAGAACTTTTACTAAAATCACAGAAGATATGTATCATCGAAATCTTCTACACAACTATCCGGCACTCAAATCGGAAGCTCGGATGCATCTACATTTTGTAGTCCCATTTCTTAGGAGAAGGATCTATGGGACTATTAACAAAGAATTCATATTGGTGTTAACAATGAGAGGATACCTAGGGTGGCTACTAAAACCAATGTAGCTAATCCTTGTGGTTTGATTGCAAAATCCTTCTTCAATGACACCTATAAACTTTTCAAAGAAGATGGTACAACATAGATAAAAATTGACGAAACTGGTATCAGTTGGCCTAATGATGTTGGTAAAAAATATCAAGCAAGTTCGAATACATAGACGGTTCAATGGATTAATCCAGAAAATGAGCATTTTATTGTGTGGATGAGAACTGCAGGTCTACCCTAATTTAGGAAATTATGGGGTCACATTGAGGAGGATCTTCCAGCCGGCACATATAAATTATAATTCGAACATAATTATGATCAAACCAAATTTAATGGTGCAAAGAATATAGTCATGTCTACATCAGGACCTTTTGGAGGAAAGAATTTATTCTTAGCTGTTGCTTTTATTGTGGTAGGTGTTATACAAATTTTGATAGCTATAGCCTTCCTTATTAAGAAACTCAAAGGGGGAAATTCATTTGGTGTTAGAAGAGCTGATTGATATTATATTTAAGAAATTTAATACATATATATGATTTAAGAAAGACTAAGAAAATAAGATATTCTTCTTGCAGCCATCAGGGTACATAAGGTTTCCCCATCTGATATCCTACAAGCATTAGAAAAGACTAAACCTGAGAATTTCAACATCATTGATGCTTGGACATATCAGGATCTGTATGATGTTCTTAAATAATTGATACTTGAAAAAGTAGTAGTGAAGAGCCAAGTTTAGGAATAACAGTAATTTTTATCATATATTACAATGTAGAACATAAGAAGATCTTAACTAATCTATATTCTATATTAATGATGAAAACCAATATAGGGAGACAATAAAGTGTCGAAGGGTAGAACTAAATTCCTTAGTAAAGTATTTTATGGAGAATCCCTTGTCGATTATCCAACCTAAAATACATGAGTACAAAATAGTTGATGAGGGCACATTCACTCCCAATTATGTTTCATACAAGATTGAAATCTCTGAGTTTGATTGTATAGTATGGAGGAGGTTTGAGTGTTTCTATTGGTTACAAGAACAACTCACCCTAATTTACCCAGATTGTCTTATTCCACCACTTCCAGCAAAAACCTTTATCCGAAAGTTTAGACCTAACCACTTATCGAAACGAAGCAGAATGCTCGAATAATTCCTTAGTGCCATATTGAGCAACTAGTTATTGAGATCCTCTGAACTAGTAGAAGGATTTTTATTAGTTTAAGATGATGTTAAATATTAATAATTGGTGCTTGCATCATAAGCATTAAAGAAGCCAACTAAAATATCAGAATTCTTAAATACTTCTGGTGAATTTTAGGTCGAGTACAACCACCTTGATAATCAATATTTTATAGACATGAATAAGTAAATATTATCAATTAGATTTAGTTATCTAACTCATACCAATGATATTTATAAAGATCTCACCAATAGTTCAAGGGTCATGGTTGACTCGATGAATGATTTTAGTTCAAAAGTGGGAATGATGATAGGGAATGTCACTAGAATGAAAGAATAAACCTGTGAGTTCAATAAGAAAACAAAGATAGGAAACCTATTTATGCTAGAATAGGTTTATTCTTTCCTTGAGAGATACTTGACAGATTGGAATTAGAGTTTGATAGGACTCAGTAAAATTGTGAATGAGAATTTTTATGAGTTTTTCAGATTCCAAAGAGATATGTAGAATAGATGTCATGAACTTATTAAATAAAGGAATAATGCTTAATCTTAGTTTCTCAAAGAGAACCAAGATTTATTAAAGAAAAAGTATAAGTATTATAGTTCAGAGCCTATTGAGAAATGGTAATTGAACACTGAGCTTGATAGAGTTAAACTTTAAGCTAACAAAGAATTAGCAATTTAGTTAATGTTTCCCGTTTAAACTTAACAAGTAAAGGAATTATAGTAGCGATATGCATTTATCAACAAACAAGCATATGAATAAATTACTGAATATTTTGATAACAAGACAGTCGTATACTCAACCAGACTGGCTCAAATGAGTAAAATGAAGAAGGTTCATGCATAAGAATAGGCTTAGATAATTGAAGACATTAGTTTGTCAATCTAGAAAATACTTTAACTTAGAGAAGGCAAGTATGATGATGTTCAATAGGAATGGGTGGATATATTCAACTAAGATATACTAATATCGAATATTATTCAATGATATTATAATATCTATACATAATAAGAATTATAAAATTATATTGAATTCTATATAATAATATTAAATAATGATCAAAACTACTTCATTATAGGATAGATAAATAAATTAATTATATATTTAATAAATAATCATAAGAAAAATAATTGAATGTAGTATAATTTAATTCAATTAAAATCTTTACTGATGAGTATTAATGATAAAACCTTGAGATCACCAAATAGAGGGCATTATGCTGTTAGCTTAAATCCCATCCCCTAAAGGTTCTTTATCAGCCCACTCTAATAAGAATTGATCTTAATCTTTATTTTTAATGCCCCTTGTGAAATAATAAATCTAACAAATTCTTTAATAAGGATAAAAAAGTTTCCATTTTTCCTATGCCACTTAGCTATATACAGCTTTTAAATAATGACTTCATTGTTATCCTTTTTTATCATAGCAAACCCTAAGTGACATTTGTGAAATCTATTCTAAACCTAATAAATAGTTAAGAGCTGCTTCCCTGGTCTCACTTAGAGATCTTTTTCATTAAATATCTGAACTGGAACTCCACCTATTGACCTTGAATTTTGTTTGAATTTCTGTTCTTCTGTCATCTCCCCAATTTGTCTTTTTAAGTTGTCTATTATTGTATCTCCTCTTGATTGATTACTCATTTTTGATTCCTTAAGATGAGATTCTTATAAAGATTGTATGTTTCTCATTCCTGTCCAACTTTAACTTGATCCTGTGATTTTCCACCAATCCAGGGTATTAGAACGAGATTGTGTAGTCATTTTTTACTATTTCATGCCATCTTAGGCTTGTCTCAGAGAGTTCAAAATTTGATTAAAGGAATCATACAAGTAATAAATGTCTGTTTCTTAATTTATCATTTCAATGTATGATTGTATTAAATGTTCTGCAGTAGGTGATACTTCTTCAACTACAAAATTTATAGCTATTTATTTTGGTTAGGATAAGTATTGTAACTGTAATTACTAGGGTTGTCTTGTTATTGATTCATTTTTCCTCTGACTCTTCATGGATGAAGAAATATAATAAATTTTAATAAATTGAATCGAAAATTTGGAATTTGAATAAAATGTTCACCTAATAATTTGAGTTCAACAAATGGAATAAAACACACTTAGAAATAGAACACGGAAGGATTAAAAAGCCCTAAGATGATGTTGAGAGAAATAATTGCCCTCTATTCTTGAACCCATCCTATTTAGTTAAGAAGCAACTTCCCCTATAAGTGCAACCAGAGAATATTAAGAAGACAGTTGAGCAATCAACTATAATATAATAAGAAAAAAGATCTCTAAAGTAGAATGATGAGTTTGGTAAATTGAGTATCAATCCAAAATTTATTATCAATTAGTAGAAGAAGACAACTAATTAGATGTTTGGTACTAATGCTAATAAGAACATGTCAAACTAGTAAGGCTCTGTGAAAATGTTTAGTGAATTTAGATATCAGAAGCATCTCAAATTAAAAGTTGAAGAGGAAAAAGTTGATCCACCAAATAAATAGAAAAATGATACACACTAATAGATAAGCAGATTCCAAGAATATTTAGAAAAGACTGACAGAGGTTAACCTGTAAAGCATCACTAAGTGCTTGACAATTTATATTAATTTGAGAAATGTAGTGGATAAGTTGGGGAATAGCAACTAGAGTACTTCAGAGTTAATTAATTGTCCGAATCTTTCGTCTGTCAATAAAACAAGGTTTAATTAGAATGAATTATTTAATTAATTGTAAATTTATAAGTAATATAATGAAAATACTAATCACTAATTCTGATATTGAGGGACTTCACCCATTGAAAAAATGCTTCCCAGTAAAATTAAGTAAGTTGAGGCTAATCCTAGTGGTATTATATAAAATTTTAATTCATATAGATTCTACTTTGCATTCTAACAGGAATGATCTTTGCATTAATCATTAAATGGAAGAAAGCCATCCTATACAAGCTGATATGGGATAAAACAGACATTCAAACAGCTTCCAGTATCATTGTAACAACAAATGAAGGTGAAAAACATAGATTGACTTTGGAATATTCTTAGATTCTAGGAACTTTTTTATTTAAATTCAGAGGTCTTACTTATATATTTACTTCAAAACAATTTAAAACTCTCTAGTATGAAGGAGAGGAATTAGACAGAAATTAAAAACAATAGGTTTTTGGTCCATGTGAATTAAACATTCCAATAATCCCAATTTATGAGTTTTTGTTCGATGAATTAACTGGAGGCTTTTATATCTTACAATATTTATTTTGCACTTTTTGGGTAATTCAGGGCTAACCCATTGGTGCCATAATATTGCTTTCTAATTCGTTAATGGCATGCTTAGTTAATTATATCTTTCTGTATTTTTCTAGGAAGAAACTTTAAAAATAAGCTTAAATTCATGAGTAATATCTATTGAAATCGGATGGCAAATCAATCTAAGGCAATCAGTTAGTACCAGGAGATATCATAGTACTTAAGGAAGGTTAGATTATAAACTGTGATTTAAAACTACTTTCCGGAAACCTATTGGTAAATGAATCCTCATTAACTGGTGAAATTGTTCCTGTTCCAAAATCTGAGGTAGAAGGAAATAACTAAATATTTGAAGGATCAAAAATAATTTAAGCTAATGATAATTAAGCATATGTCTTACGAACTGGTTTTTCTTCATTAAGAGGATAATATTTTAGAAATGCTTTATATCCAAAACAACCAGATCAAGCTTTCTTTAAATCAGCTTTCAAACTGATCATATTTATAGGAATACTTTGTATAACAGCATTTTTAAGTTGCATGAAGGCTTATTTGGATTAAAATCAATCCACTCTTTTAATCGTAGTGAGATTCTTCGATTAATTTTCATTCATTATCCCTCCAGCAATGCCTATTTTTTATACAACCACATTAACCATGGGAATATTTTACTTGAAAATCTTCAAAGATATTACAGGTACTAATCATCATAAAATGGAAAAGAATATTAATACGATTTGTTTTGATAAAACTGGAACACTAACATAATTAGAATTGAAAGCAATAAGATATGAAGGAGATTAAATCTGTGAAATGATGATGGCATCATGTCATCATCTATTAAACATTAATAATTAACTAACAGGAGATTAATTAGATTTAGAAATGTTCAACCTCAGTGGTTGGAAAATAGATTTTGATGGATAAAAGTATTTTCGAGTTTACAAAGAGGGAGTTTAAGATATAATAATAAATCAAATTAATGATTTTACATCTGAAAGATAAATGATGAGTTGTCAAGTTAAAGTTGGAGAAAAATCATATTTGTTTTGCAAAGGATCTCCAGAAAAACTGCTACAAAAGAGCATTAAAAATTTATTTGGACAGTTTTAACAATACACTAAACAAGGATACAGAGTAATTGGATTGGCGTATAAGGAAGATGCCTTCACAGAAGACAATTTGACATTTGCGGGTATACTATTATTTGAGAATAAACTAAAATCAGATACAAAGTAAGTTATTAACAATCTGCAATAATGCAAATTGTAATTAAAAATGATCACTGGTGATAATCCATTTACAGCGAAATTTTGTGCCTAACAGCTAGACATGATTTTAGATTGTCCTATTTTGGATTATCAAAACGATTAATATCTATGGAATGATTAAAGTATCACATTTGCATCCTTAGCAGAGAGTTTAATCAAAACTGATTAATTAATCATTACTGGTCCATTATGGGCATTAGCATAATAATAATAAGATAATTAAAAAAGGAAAGATAATCTTTTAGAAGATCAATTGATGGAAAAAGCAGTTGTATTTGCCAGGATGAAACCTAATTAAAAAAAAGAGATCGTTCAAAGTCTCCAAAATAAAGGAAAACAAGTTATGATGGTTGGAGATGGTGCTAATGATTGTGTAATATTAAATTATTATAATTTTAGAGTGCCATCACTTAGGCAGATGTAGGAGTGTCATTCTCAACCTCGGATGCTGCAAATACTTCGCCATTTTCCTCATAATCTGATTCTATCCAATGCGTTGTCGAAATTATAACTCAAAGCAGAGCCACTATGTACATCATCATTGAAATATTCAATTACTACTTTGCGTCAACATTAACAAGATTTGTAGGAAAAATAATTCTAAGTTTACATGCATAGGACATAAGTATATTAATAAAAATAATAATTAGGCGACTTTTAGTTTATATTTTTGAACTTTTTTTAAAATATACCTTATATGATTTGTATGGAGTTCACTTATAAGCGAAAAGCTTTAACTGATTGTATTCCCATATATGATATGTTTAGGAAATAAAATATTCTCATAATTGCATAAAATGTATTTATAAACGCAATAGGGTATATAATTTAATTTTAATTTAGCTTAATTATAATATCAGAAATATTAAAATCTCATGACCCTACAAGCACGCCTACCAACTATAAAGATGAGATGATTTTTTAAGGATATTTGAATACTGCAGTATTTTTGACAGTAGCATTTTACTAGATTTCCTGTGGCGTAGTAATAAATCAGAGTTCACCATTCAAGTGTAATTAAATTATATTATAGTAGAATCCATATTCACAAACAAGATATTACTTATATTTATTGTACTTGAAATTTCATTTGTTACTCTAATGATATTCAATAATAAACTTTTCTCAGGCTTTTTAGGATTGTGGAATCTTGAAGAGATTGCTACAAATTTTAATGGAATATAATTTGGAATAGTGGTGGCTACATTTTTGATTTCCCTTCTGATTTAGAAAATATTGGTTATAATTACCCCAAATATAAAGATTTTGGAATGAATATAATTTATAATATGAATATTTTTGTCGTTTTCTAAATTGAT